>BQNB010013319.1:0-74436 GCA_026074375.1 Tanacetum coccineum | reverse complement strand
AAGTAAAAATAATAATGTATATACATCAGTTTATAAACAAACAGTATATACATCAGTTTATAAACAAACTTAAGAAACACATACCATTAATAGAAGATGGCTTTCTCTTCTCCATGATAGGGGTGGATTTTTAAATCGGTCACAAGATGTGCACATATTAATAATGTCGGGTTTTTTTCTCGGTTTTCATCTATTTGTTTTTTTTACGATTTTTTTTTCTTTTGCTTAATTGATTAGGATCACTTAAGATTTTTGACCCAAAATCTTATATTTAGGGTATGTTTGGCAAAAGTAACTGTTGCTGAAACTGGAGATGAAGTTGTAGATGGAGATGATGATGAAGATTATAAAAAGAGATTATTTTTATAAGCTGCATGAAGTAGCATTTGATTTTAAGAGATTATGGAAGATTTTTTTTTTTATAATCTCTTATAAGTTTGTCTACCAAACGAAGCTTATATCTTATGTAGCTTATTTTTTTAAAAAAATAAGCATAATCTCTTGACAATCTTGTGTACCAAAAATGCCCAAAAATTAATTTAGTTTGTCTTTGATAATACATACATTAGTTGTTTTTCATTTGTTATACATTAGTTGTTTTTCATTAGTGATGTGTATGTCTGCTTGTTATTTTTAGCTCATTTGGTTCAAACAAATACACGAAATAAATAAATAATTATTATCATGTACAATATAACTACAAGGAGTGAGTAACATACTATATTAATACGTAATTAATATTTACTTAATACTTTATGTCAAAATCCCGTGCGTGCACGGGTATTATAACTAGTTATACATATATAATAAAAATATATAAAAAACTGTAATTCAACCACAAATTCACCTAGAAACTGTGATATAAAAGCGTCTTTAATGAATAAAATAAGTAAAGACTTTTCATTATTTTAAAATATTTTTTGAGAGGGTTTTTTTTCATTGCATTAAAAGCTTTTTGGATAGCTTTTTACAATAAACGAGGCGTTCATACCCGTGCGATGCACCGAGCTTGTTTTTTAGGAAAAATTAAAGTTTTACTTATGTGAAGCATTGAACTTGTTCTTTAAGTCGGGGCTGGTGCGATGCACGAATCCTGTTCTATAAGGATCAATCCCGGTCTCAAAAATTTGTCACTTTGTCATTTTAACCCAAGTATATAGCATTGTAACTCCACTTTACCCTAAAAAAATTGCATTGTAACTCCATCATAAATAATATTGATCATAAGAGGTTTTTGATTTTTTTATAACTGAAACTATAAAAGCATTTACACACAATTAAATGTCGATGGTTACAAAACTTCGCATTGATCATAACCATTAACCATCATTTATACCTATTCTACTGCTTCATCTCCTTGTTATTTCGAAAAGCTTCGGTTGATCGGCGATGACCAACTGTATATAGCGGAATCCGACAATTGCCATTAATAAATGGTTCCTAAATTTAAGGGGCCGCTCGGTTCTAATAGAGCAATGATAATGGAAAAGGCAATAGGAATAATAAGGAATACAATGAGGATCATATTATCATTGATTTTGCTTGGTTCATACAATAACCGCATAAAACACACACGTCTCTATACAAAACCGACATTTTAATTATTGATATCCGAAATAGATTTTATTTATTTATTTACTTTAATTCGACATATAACCTTAATATTTGAGATTTAAATAGTTATAAAATGGATTGATATTATTTATGCGAGCAGTATATAATAAATTTGGGTGAATACACTGACAAATTATCAAATAATATTCAAGAATGACATACCATCGTTAAAAAATCTTAAAAAATTGTAATGTTAGCAGGTAAAAAGCAAAATGAAAGAAAAGCATAAAATATAAATGCCGAAAAAATGGAAGGTAAGGTAGATAATGAAGTCGGCGGTTACATGGGGTAATCAATACCATAACCCCCATATTATTGGATAATGACTTATTACTTTATTTTGAGTAATGCTTCATTTCATTATACCAAACCAACCATGTTTAATTATTATTCCTATTCCCCCAATAATACCTTCCACCAAGCATACCCTAAGATCTATTTTGACTGTTTTGCAAACTGCTTTTGTTATGTAGCACATTCTAAATTAATTACTTGCAACCAAAAAGTAAAACGTAAACGATTTTAGTGACATATATAAACAAAGAAAAATAAAAAAATAAATCTATGGATACGGCTATATGTGACGGTTGTTTTGTTGGTGTATGAACAACCTCTTCAACGATAATCTTTCCTTGTCTCGGTGGCTCACATGTACATGACATTGCTATGAACCGAGCATATTGATCTCCACCCATTATTATTGGCACACTCTTATCTTCTTCTTGCTATATAATGTTCAAATAGTCGTAACGTAAATTAGAAGAGTGTAAGCATGGTTAATATTATTGAATATGTTTGACCTATACTCGAAACGAGATCTCGCTTGCACAGTTGTTTAGGACGCATAGAGTGATATAAGGACAACCTTCTTACAAAACATGTGATATGTGTTGTCGTATAGGTGTTATTTATGCTTTCAAGTTTTAAATTTATATTTTGCCGACCTTTACTAAAACAAAGCACTTTAACGGGTTGTGTACCGATCAGACTTGGAGTTAGTTTCGTGGTAAGTAAGGTGTCGATCACTAAGTGCGAGAACTAATATTTTTTATTTTATCAATATTTTGGTAAACATTAAAACTATAGTTAATATAACACTATGTTAAATGTTCTAATTCTATGTTAAATCTATGTTGGTATGTGCGTAAAATTACACATTACCCTTTCTCCATTAAAACGGACTTAAAGGACCAAAACACAGACAATAAAATGCCAAAGAATATTTTGTTTTACAACTTGTGTTGTGCAGGGAAAGGAAAAGGATATAACACCAAAAGACAGAAAACATAGAAAAATAACAAAACCAGGCACGGAATGGAAAGCTTAGTGAAAGACAAAGCCCAAATCAAGCCAAAGACCTTTTTTTTTCTTTTTTACTTTAGTTTAAACTTTATGATTGTGCTCTCATTGTAATTCTAGTATCAAGTCTTTTCTCACAATTTGAGTTGTAATCTGCTTTTATGTCAATGAAAATTTGATAAAGTTCTTTTTGTTTTGAGTTTTGTGCTTGATGGTCAAAAATTTTTAAATTCATACTATATTCTCTAACTGTTCAATCTTAGTATAATATGTGTTAAGTTGTTAAACTTTGCTCCATTATTCAAGTTTTATCAATTTTATTTTAGTTTTAAATTCAGTTTTAAATCAGTTTTCTTTACCTTTAAAAGGGAGTTGTTTGGCAGTAGGGTTAAAATGGGGTCAAAGGGGATTTCAATGGGTTCAATTCACCACTTCAGCCACTTTTGGTGAGGGTGTGGGCTTAGTTAGGCCCAAGATAATATCAAAGATTGTTATGTTAAAATTCAGATTTTCAGTTACATGTTTCATGTTAAGGTTTTTTGTCAAAAAATTTTAGGTAAAGAAAAGTTTTAGGATTGAGCTTAGCTATTCATACAAACTTAAGCCTTACTTCATTGTCCATGTTTTTGAGTGTTTACTGGTTTAAAGCAGTCTATGTGTTTTGTCAAGTGGAGTTACAAGTCAATTGTGAGAAATCTGTCAAAGCTTTCATAAGTCATAATTTTTATAAAAACTCTCAACTTTAGATCTTAAAATCAGTGAGTAAAAATGAGTTTTGTTAAAAGCCCTTTTGAGCATAAGCTCACTTCCCACCTCTCTCAATCTGTTTGAGGTTGTTTTCAAAAATTAAGCCATTTGAGCTTTTTTGCTTAAGCAAATAAGATCTATGCTGTTTTTGGCAGTTCCCTCTGGTGCAAAAGCCAAAGATTCCAGCCCCATATTCTTGCAATTTAGCTTAATTAGCACCCATATCTTTTTGAAGTTTCAATAAGCCCTAGGCCACCCCCTTTTAGCCCCTAGTATTTCATAGCTTAACTCCCTTCTTTAGGTTGTCAGCATTATTATAGGCTCAAAGTAGGTAAATTTTCATTTTTTCTTTCTTTTTAAAATTGTCAGTCAAAGCTTATTTAGCATTCAGCTTTATTTTAGGGGCTTATTCTTAGTTTTAATTTATATAGTATATATAGAGTTAGAAAAAACTTAGTGATTTTAGATAAAGCAGAAGTTCATGCTTATTGTTACTCCTAGCTCAAGAGGGAAAGCTAATAAGCTTTTTAAGCTTATTAACTTTCTGTACACAAAAAGCTTAATTATCTCGCGCTTATTGAGTAGCTTTCAGCCCTGTGTCTTTTTGTGAATCTAGAGAGATACAGAGCTGTATCTAATCAATTAAGACAAAGAAAATGAAGCTCTCAGGAGCGCGTAGAATGTTGGAGAAGTACTAGTGTCGGTGTAGAGTGTTGGATGTAATGATCTCTTCGGGTGAGACTTTCTTTGCAACACGGAGGGTCCTTTTGCAGGGCTGAAAAGTGTTAAACTTGTGATTGTAGTTATAACTCTGTTAGGACTTCTTAAGTTAGGTTTGTATTACACAGAGGTCCTAGGGTTAATTGGCACTAGTGGTCCTTGTCAGTTAGCCTAGTTAGTTTATGTTATTTAATTTATTAAGTTTTAGGTTAAAAATTTTAAATTAGTAATTACTTTTTAATTGCTACAGGAACTTTTGGGCATTTTTACATTTTGGTTTTTGTAACTTTTTCTTTATTTATTGAGTTTTTTTTTTTTAGAATTTTAGACTTTTAGTTTTTTTTTCATTTTCTATTTTTCTTTGTTGTTAAATAGAACTTAATATTTAATAATTATAAGAAATACAAAAATTAACAAAAAAATTATTTTTCTTTTTTAGAAATTTTCTTTAATCAAATAGTTTGTAGGAAAGATAATAAAATCTTGTGTGGTCTGATTTTTGCCCAAATTCTGTTACGGGCTCGTTTACGAGTTCGACTTTTTGTTTCTTACCGTTTTTGTTCGATTTTTAACTCCGTTTTGAAATTTTTTACAATTTATCTTTTTAAGTTAGTATATTTTTAATTTATTTAAATTTAAAATTAAATTTTATGACTTTATTTTTGTAATTTTTAGGTTTTTCAGCTTGCGATTTTATTTTCCGGTAGTCTACCTAATTGCATTGTGTTATGTTTTAGTTTAGTAGTGTTAATTAGTTTAGTTAAGTATTTTTAAGCCTAATTCGTTCCCGTTAGATTTCATTAGATTTTCGATTGCCATTATTTTTGCCCCGTTAGTTTCAGGATTTATCCGTTATCTTTTGTTGTTTCCTCCAGTTGTATATTTAAGATTCCCATTTTCCACTGTTGTTTCCCGTAGAATAATCTTAGTTTTCTTTAATTAATTTTAGTTTATATAGTTAAAAGATGTGTCGTCGTGTAGGTTGTTATTTTAGTTATAAAGTTTTATATTTATATTTTGCCGACTTGACCTAAAACAACATTTTAATGGGCAGTGTACCCGATCAGATGTAGCTTCGTTAGTAAGTAGGGTGTCGATAACAAAATCTTTTATTCTATTAATATTTTGGTTAACTAAACTAGGTTAATTTAAACTATGTTAATTCTATTCTATGTTAAACCTATGCTAAACCTATGTTAGTCCTAATTCTAACAGATAAGGGGGGTTTTTAGTCTTGAGAGACTGGCACAGGTTTTGTGGTAACTTAGATCAATTTAAGACACAATAACACATGTAAGCAGATAAACAGAAGATAAAAGAGCGGTCTAGCCAAATATAAGAAAACTGTATTAACCATGATTATTACAATTAAAACATTGGTTTGTTTATTTTTTGCAATGAGTGCTTATCTCGAGGCGGCATATCATTCCAAGATTTAGGTGGGACTTCTTCCTAAAACCTAGACACATAGAATTATGTCACAATTAAACGCATCCGCATAAAGCATCCTATTTGTTGATTATAATCTATCTTAGGTGATTAATAATGGTTATCTTATTAAACCCTAGCTCATAAAGACTTTACCCACTTACTGCTTAATGGAAATTTATATTCTAGTAGTTCACTGTCCAAGTCTTTACCAAAGGAATCAGTACGTTATTTGTTGATCCTAGGTCACCCGCTAGTCCAACTTGTTCACATATCCCAAAGGTAAAGATAGGGCATTAATTGTGGTCCTATTGACCTAGATATATAAATCACTATATGGAGAGTCATCCTGACATCTAGCTAACTTAGTCGGTATCACTAGATCCAGTTGAATGATAGGTCGCATACAAAAGCACTTAAACAAGTATAAATTGATAAACATAAACAAGCAATCAACGATAAATTAAGCATTCGATATAAACAAACCAAACATTTAAATTTTCATAATCATGGCTAATACCCAAGGGTATTAGCCCTTAATCATTGTAATCAATACAAAAGTAATAATCCAACCAATGTAAACTAACCGAGTTAAACGAATGATACCAAAAATCGAACGATTACAAGAGTATAGGAGATTACAAGGTGTTTCCTATGAAATTAGTAGCTTTGCTTGACCTCATCTGCTCTTCTTGTCTTCTGAAAATCGACTTCTGTGGTTAAGGTATCGAAAATATGATCAAGCACACTGAAAACCCGTTTTTAGGTTTTCTATTTATACTGTCTGGAATTTGGTCGATACGGCATATCGAGAGAGATGGATACGGCATATCGGGGGTTTCTTGGAGTAGGGACCTCGTGTCACACCCCCAAACAGAGCTTGGACGGAATACGTGTCCGAGGGCATGATGTCATAATAATTCAAACTCAAGGAAAAGGGAACGATCACTAATGGACGTTTTGAAAATCATAACTCATTGTATTTATTAAAAATGGATAAGTCTTACAAGATTTGAAATGAAATTTAAAACGTTGCAGAAGCATAATTAAGTTTTCAAAAGGCAACGAGTATGATTGATAATAAAGTTTTGAAAGATGATATCATATTGCACGTCGACTCCACATAGCACAAGTTTCCAAACATATGCGACAGTTATAACATATACAACTTCACATAAAAAGATATTTACGTTGCACTAAGCTCATGACACCGAGGCTAATAACGAAAGTAGCATATAACATGCCAAGTACAGCTTGCCCTTACAGGTGTCCGACCAAAGACCACCTAAACTAACGAAATTGAATGACATACATACCGTTAATTTTGCCTATAACAGTCCATCAAGTCCCGCTGACCAGTAAGATTACCAAACTAAGGATGGGGATTAAATTAGTCCCCAAAAGATCTACATTATTTCACATTCGCGCTGTTACTAAACCAATCAAATCGGCTAGAGGTAACTAACGGTTCATGATGAAATCCGGGCATTAGTGGTACTCAACGCATAACTATAGTCCAACACTAAAACAAGGGAAATCTCAACTATGTCAACATACGTATATTGTAATCCAGTTCAATAAGCAAGCAATGTTTCTTCATCTGCCCATAGTCTATAAAAACCTATATTCCAAAATGAGTAAACGTGTAGGCTAAAATGGAAAAAAAGCCTCATAGTAAATGATGAATAATAACACTGAAAATAATAACGAGATCAACTGTGCGGTTCGCACACATGTTAGGTTTCAACCTAAGAATAAACTGGCGTCGGTCTTTTTCAGAATACTACAACGATGGAAGAATATGAAAACAATAAGAGTTGAGGAAAGTAGTCTGTAACGTTTATTACAAACGAAAGTCTCCTTCATAATTATGTCGTTGAGATCGGTATTGAGGGTCTTCGTGAAAAGACTATAGCGCTTTATTACGAAAGCCGGAACGCGTCCGATTACTATCTTTCATGGTTTTATAAACAGCGAACCAACTCCCTAGGTTTTACGTCAAATTGACACGTAACTTATAAAGGTTAAATTAATTCACGTAAAAGTTAAAATAATAACTCAAAAATTTATGAAGTGTTACAGTCTTTCCCCGTTAATAGAGCTTCGTCCCGAAGCTCAGTGTGTGGTATTAGATTTTAGGTTGGCGAGAAATAAGTGAGGGTATTTCTTTAGGAACTAATCTTGGCGTTACCAGGTGAATTCATGACCTCTCCTCGAGTTGCAACGAACTTTGACGATAGGGATACGACTTTGCTTTAGACGTTTGACCTCACGGTCCATGATTTCAACAGGCTCTTCGATGAAGCGAAGTTTGTCGTCGATTTGGATCTCATCCAACGGAATTACTTGCATTTCGTCGGATAAACACTTCTTCAAGTTTGACACATGGAAAGTACTATGGACTCGGATGAGTTGTTCTAGAAATTCGAGTCGGTAAGCAACGGTTCCTAATTTAGTTAGAATCCTAAAAGGTCAAAAGTATCGCGGGTTCAGCTTTCCTTGTTTGCCAAAATGTATCACTCATTTCCATAGTGACACCTTTAACATGACCTTACCTCCCACTTGAAACCCAAGGGGTTTTCGTCTTACATCGGCATAACTCTTTTGATGATCATGATTACCTAAACTGTGTCGTAACTACTTGCTGTCTCGTTAGCCTTGTGATAAAATCCATGGTTATATTTTCCCATTTCCAATGGGGTAGTTCTGGTTGTACCAGTAACCCGGGTTGATTTTGGTAATCTTCCCTCATCTTAAACACGTCAAGCACTCGCTGACATAGGTGGCGATGCCTGCTTCCATGTTGGGCCATCGGTACAACTACTTAAGATTTTGATATATCTTATTCGATCCGGGGTGGATGAAATAGTTAGATTTTTGTGTGACCCATGCATGATTAATTTTCTTAAGTCTCTATAGTGTGATAACAAATTCCTGCTCCTAATGCATAGAGTTCTATCGAGACGAGTCTCAAAATCCTTGTCCATACCATGAAGGTTCTCATCTTTAACATTCTCTTTCTTGAGAGCTTCTACTTGTGCCTCATGAATTTGTGGTGGTAGGTTTGAATTAATGGTCATCACTTAGGCTCTCTCTCTGAGAGGCTTAGCTTGTTCCTTTCTGCTTAGAGCATCTGCTGCAACGTTTGCTTTTACAAGGTGGTATCGAATATTGTAATCGTAATCACTGAGCAATTTTAACAATCTACGTGGTCTCATGTTTAATTCCCTTTGATCTAAAATGTGTTGTAATCTCTTATGGGTTGTAAACATGGTACGCTTCATACCATACAGGCCAGGTTCCCAAATCTTGAAATTAAACACTCTTTCTGCTAATTCTAGGTCGTGTGTTGGGTAGTTCTTCTCATGAACTTTCAGTTGTCGAGAGTCGTAAGCTATCACCTTCTCATTCTGCATCATTATAGTACCTAACCAATTATGCGAGGCATTATAATAAACCATGAAGTTTTTTGTTTCGTTAGGGAATGCTAAAATCAGTGCACTACAAAGTTTCTACATTAACAGTTTAAAGGCTTCCTTTTATTTCTCTTCTCATTCATATTTTACATTTTTCTGAGTTAGTTTGGTTAGAGGTTTCTCTATCCTAAAGAAACCTTCGATAAATTCGTCGGTAGTAACCGGCAAGACCTAAGAATTTGCATATCTTCGTTGGAGTCATAGGCGTTGTCTAATCCTTGATTGACTCAATCTTGGCGGATTCTCTATGAATGCCCTGACTATCAACAATGTGGTCGGGAAATTGCACTTCCGGGAGCCAAAATTTACACTTAGAGAATTTAGCGTAGAATTCCTTATTCTTAAGCAATTCCAAGTTAATCCTAAGGTGTTCCCCGTGCTCCTCATTTCTCTTTAATTAGATAAAGATATCATTCATGAATGCCATCACGAACTTACCCATGTACGGTTTGCACACCCGATTCATGAGATCCATGAATACCTCTGGTGCGTTAGTCAAACCAAATGGCATGACTTGAAACTCGAAATGTCCATAACGGGTCCTAAATGCGGTCTTAGCAATATCCTTTTCTCGAACTCTAAGTGGGTGATGACCAGACCTTTGGTTGATTTTTGAGTAGACGTTATTTCCTGTTAGTTGATCGAAATGGTCATCAATCCTAGGTAACGGGTATTAGTTCTTCACAGTTAGCTTGTTTAATTCTTGGTAGTCGATGTATATCCTGAAGGATCATCCTTCTTTTTGACGAACAATATTGGAGTTCCCCAGGGTAAGCAACTGAGTCTTATAAATCCCTCTGAGCATACGACATACTACGCCGGATATGGTCAACTCTCTGCCTCTTAACACCTAACATGCCTCTCAACACCTAACATGCCTTTGAGTCTCATGTTATCCCACTCCAACGTACCAATCCTATCAAACAACTCAGCTCTCTGTTCACTAGCAACTATCGATGCCTACCCATCACTCCTATTGTCATGATTCATTAAGGTTTCATCACCTACGAGATACGGATAAGCTTCTTATTACAAATATTTACGGCGCGATACTTTGACAACCAATCCATGCTGATAATACCGTTAAAACTACCAAGTTATACGGGCATTGAGTCGATATTGAACGTACAACCTCGAATTATAGAATTGGTTCCTATTATTTTCCCGTTAGCTAACTCTATAGTGTACTTAAGGTCTGACGCGGTTGGAACAATGTCACTTAAAAGTCTAAGAAAACAGTAAATTCGAAACTTCTATCGGCTTGGTTCTATGTACTTGCAATAATTACGTCTTTTGATTTAACTTCAGGTCCATTAGGAGTCTTGTCGGTATGGGAACCTCATAATATTCATGATTCTAACTGACTAACATGTAAGTCAATTGAAGGAAATCTCCTAGTTCTCTTGGTTATAATCTAATTAGGAGAATAAGTTCATTACGTTCTAGAGTCCTACAATCCGTAATTACCATGACTACAGGAACCTTGATTTGGTCTCTTGGCCAAGGGTATGGTGTTTCTATATGCTAAGGTCAAGGAAAAATCTGCTTAGTTATGACGCTTACGAATACGAATACACGTGACCGACATGACTCAAGGATACACACGTAAAATATTAATAAAACATGAGTACAATATAATCCCGTTGACATTGTAGAGAAAAGAAAGAAAATAGAAATGGAAAGTAAGGGTAAATTGACAAAATTTTATGGTGACTACTCCCAGCATAGCATGGTCCTTCCTGAATTATACATAGGTGATCAAGCTATGTACTATTTAGGGACTAACGATGAAATGCTCATTTCTTCAAACTAGTGTTATGTTTAAAAATCTTATACGGTATCAACGATATAGTTTATAATGTAGCAAAACAGTTCGTAACAATGAAAACAAGGTAGCTTATATGACGACACAAAATATTTTGTAAAATAACGGAAGATATTTTATGAGATGATAGCAAAATAGTTTACGAGAAGATTACGTGACGGTTTATAATGTAACAGTAAGGGGTTTATAATATGGTAACAAATAGTTTACGAGCTGACAACCTAATAGTTTATAAAGTGGCAAGGTAATAGTTTATAAAAGACACGAAGTAGTTCATAAGATGACGACAAAACAGTTTATAAATTGATGGCAAAATAGTTTATAAATGACAACGAAATAGTTCATGAGGTGACAACGAAATGGTTTGCAAAATGACTGCAGAGTAGTTTATAATATGGTAGAAAAAGAGTTTCTAAATAACTGTAAAATAGGTTATAAGATGGAAACAAGTTAGTTTGTAAAATGGTTGCAAAAATAGTTTATGAGATGACATCAGAATAATTTATAAGGAAATTGAAAAAATGGTTTATAGGACCACAATGAAATAGTTTGTAAGATGATATTAGAATAGTTTATTAACCAATGGTGAAAGGGTTTATAAAGGCGATAGTAAAGTGATTTATAAGCTGTTTAGCAAAACGGTCCGTAGACGGACGGGAAGGAAAAAAATAGTTTATAAATGACAGCAACTCTGTTTATAATACGACGCAAGTATAGTTAATACGATAACATCCAAATAGTTTATACTAGTAAAACGGTTTAATAAATAATAGTGAAATAGATTGTAAGACGGTAATAGCATTGAGGAGTACCTCACATAAATTATTAGAGAATTGAAGTGTAACTGACGAAATCGTCATGACACAAAATGATTAGAGGGTTTAGAAACATACACTCAATACACGAAATTCATAGGGAAGTACTAGTGCAAAACTCTTAGGGGTTACGGTCCAAGTCTATTTAGGTTTCACTAGGGAAGGCAAGAAAAGTTCTTTCCTTATCATTATCCTTGACGGTGTTAGAGTTCCCGCGAGTTTTTACCTTCTAATTCCGGTTTACACGGTTTAGCTTTGGACAATTACTCTTGAAATGTCTCGATTTTCCATACTCATTATAGGTCCTGATGTGTTTCAAAAGCTTTAAATTTATAATAACTGAAAATACCAATTTTATTATAGGGAAACACACGGGTAAAAGTATAACCCACGTATATAGTATAATCGTTTTTAGGTAAGACCAAGTCGTCCACAGGGTTTTAAGTAGTGTTCAATAATCAGAAAAAAATAGACTTTAACAATTTTAAAAATAACTTTTGTTTTACCAGTGATAATAAAGATGACTACTCAGATAGTTGAAAATAATTTATAAGTAGTGGTAATGATTAAGACCTCCAAGATGGAACTTTTAACTTATAAAAAGGATTTCTCGTCAGAAAACATTTTCACAAATTAACTTAATTAACTTAAGACTTATATTTAGTTGGCTAGACCAGATGTGTCACTCAAATGATCCAGTTACTTATTATATCAAAGCTTATTTTGTTTATCAATTTACGAAAGTGGATTTCTCGACACAAACGATAAAGACCATAGACAAATCTTTAAAACCATATAGATCATAACGGGTCTTTCGACCTATACCGATATGATTATATAATCTAAGTTGATAAGCAAAACCGACAAGATAAGATATAATAGGGGTGCAACATAAGCTTGAGATTAATGAGATCACAATCATACCAAACACTTATTCATTATCATAACTTCACCGAGTAGTCATGAGAGAATTAGCCTCTCATGGCTATGTAGTTCATAACATAACTTGATTCAACAAGAAACTTCATTATTTCAATAAACTAAGATGATATTCTTCTTCATTCTTGGTTGTTTGATCTTGAATCTTCAAAAGGTATGGTGTTTATGGAGTTTTATGGCTTAGGAAAAGGTTGGGAAGGTTTAGAACATCATAAGGGAAAAGGATTGTGTGTGAGATAATAGAAGTGTGTAAGAGTGAGTTGATTAAATGTGTAAGAATTTTGGCTCTATTTATAGGTTGATTTTCGGGTAGAAATGCGGCGCACAAAATATATTGTGCGGCGCACATGTGTGTTAATGCACCAGTATTTATTGACTTCATTTAATTTTCATAGCCAGATGGGAAGTGTGGCGTACTTAAGGAGTTAATGCACTATTTTGACCAGGCCTTTAATTCTTTTGAGTTTGAGGAGAAGGGTGGCGCACAAAGGGTAAGTGCGGCGTACATTTGCACTTTTTGGCTTGATATTTTATCTTTTCTTGTATCTTGGTTTCCGAAGTGTATAAGCACTTGATCTTTGTTTTATTTGAGCTTGGTATATCTTCAAGTAAACCTACAAGTATTTCATGCTATTAAGTATCAAAAGTTTACGAGAAATGATCAAATATGTATAAATAACACCACCGACAACATGTACAATTTAGGCATTATCAAATCCCTCCACACTTAGCTATTACTTGCCCTCAAGCAATCAAAGCAAGAAAATAAGATCATTGGTATCGGTGACGTGGATGAATAATAAAATTTAGATTCGCGCGTAGCAGAGTTGTATATGATAACTTTTCAGGCATATACACATAACATAGCACCTCACATGGGAATGTGTTTGATTTATAGAATTCACTCGAGCCACTCAGATAGGGTTTATATTTTTGTGAAGACACTCAATTTGCACAGACATAATCTAGACAGCTACCATATGCTTGTACTTAACACATAAACATGACCGAAGGGCGAAACTTGATACTGATGAGGGAAAATAACATATACAAATCTTCATGTGCCGGATCTTAAGCCTTTATTTCTTTGAACTACTATATATATATAGGTCTGATAACTAAGGCTTGGCACAGAACTTCTTCTTTCAACTTTAACTTCTTCACTTAGGTACTTCAGTAACTTAGCACTAAAGGGAGTGCTTGCAAGAACAGGAACTTGCGGGATTAATTTTTTCTCATAACATATGATTAATTAGGCTTCGATCTAGTAAATGATGATCAAGCACAAGTTCTAGAGCTTCTAAATTACTAGCTCACTCAAATTTAATTATTCAACAACTACCGCTTGTTCTCAAAGGCGAAAAATTACAAAAATACACAGCGTAATGATGGATGAGGACACTTGCATAATTGCATTTGAGACACTTGCAATTGCATTCAAACCTTAACTCGAACAGGCTAAAGGCATCAATTATCTTAGGTACCAAAGGTGGGTACCTGAATATTTTTAAGGCTTATAATTCTCACAATTTAGTGGACTAGGTTGTGCTAGTTATAATGTCAATCCGGGTGGATTTGCCTTACTAAGAGCATTTTTTATATTGAAAGCATATATATTAAGATTTTCGTAAAATATCAGTTAGAAAATTTTTGGCAGGGCAAACATGGAGGGATATGATTAATTTTTCCTATTTGGCTCCCCTCCACACTTAAGTTGAACATTGCCCTCAATGTGATAACTGATAAACTAGAGAATAGGGAAAATTAAGGGAAAACGGTACTTCCCGGGCATAGAGATATATAGCTGCGAGAGAGCTATCCTTGAGCATACTTCATAATTTTCCAATCTTTAAGCTATATTACCTGCATAAAAGTAAACACACAAAAACACACAAAAAGAAAATATTTTTGGTTTTTTTTAGAAAAATAAATAAAGGATACGAATGGAGTTGTATGGAGGAGGGACTCCTCCACACTTAAGTAAAGCACGGGTTGCCTCCCGAGAAGCGCTTAATTTTTAAGAGAGTCGTTAGCTAGACTCCTGCTTCTGGAGTTCATTCTTTGGGAAAGAAGGGAGTGACTGCTTCCCTTTGGTCATTATAATCTTCTTCTTCATGATATAGTTTGAGTCGATGGCCATTAACAATAAATGTTTTTCCATCTTTTCCATATAGTTCAACATATCCGGATGGATATTGATGTTTTACTACGTATGGTCCTAACCAGCGAGATCGGAGTTTCGGCTGTTTGAATTTATACTTTGAGTGAAAAAGCAGAACCTTGTTTCCATGTTTGAATTCTTTTCTCATTCTTAGTTTTCTATCGTGCCAGACTTTGGTTCTTGCCTTGTACAGTCGAGAGTTTTCATAGGCTTGGTGTCTAAGTTCGTCTAATTCGTGTAACTGAAACATTCGTTTTTCACCAGCAGCGATGAGATCTGGATTATAATTCTTAAGTGCCCAGTATGCACGGTGTTCAATTTCAAATGGCAGGTGACAATTTTTTCCATATATTGGTTTGTATGGTGTTGTACCGGTCGGTGTTTTATAAGCAGTGCGAAAAGCCCACAGAGCGTCATCAAGTTTTCTTGACCAAATAGCAGGATTGTCTTTAACAGTCTTTTCAAGAATTCTTTTGAGGGATCTGTTTGTGTTTTCAACTTGACCACTTGTTTGAGGGTGGTATGATGTAGAGAAACGGTGACTAACTCCATATCTCTTTGATCAAAGTTGAGACTAACACCTATTATAATATATATAAATATAAATATAAAATATTTAAATAAATATATAAATATAAGGGGGTAATAATAAAAAAAATCACAATTATAGTAATCCGGGAGTATGATCCCCGGGTCATTTCCCCAACGAGGAATGCAATTGAAAGCCGAGAGTCGTTTTGAGAATCGATGCTTGAATGGAACAAGATTGATATTGGTTATCTAAAACTACGAGAAAATTAAGGCAAAAACTTAAAAACACTTAAGGTAAGACAAATTTTAACTACAAATGCAAACCGGGAATCCTAAAACGTGACCTAAAAATCAACTAAGTCAAATAAACCTCACACAAGAAAATTTTTCCATTGTAAAACCTCTAAATGACAAGAAACTTTTGAAAAAGATTTATTATTTTTTTTTTCTGACTTTTTTTTAATTTTTTATGAATTAAAAATCCTATTTAATCTATTTAAAATTCTTGAAAAATAACAAATTAATCCCTAAAAATTCTTAAAAAATATTTTCTACTTTAGAAAAAGTCTTAAACATGATAAAAATTAAGAAAATTATTTTTATCTACTCTTTTTATAATAAAAATCTATTTTCTATAATATAATTTAAAAAGCTAAAAAAAGCAAAATTAAAATCTAAGTGGTATAAGAAATATTTTAAAGCTTGTTAACCTAAAATATTTATTCTAAATCTAAAAACAATTTTTTTGTTAATTCTTTCTGAAAACTTTCTCTCTATTTTTTATGACGATTTTGTGTAAAATTTTTATCTACGAAAATAAAAGAAAAATAATAAATAAAGATGGAAAATTATGAAAAATTGCTAAAAAGTCCTAAACTATGAAAGGTACCTAGGAAAAATAAGTTGTTCCAACCAACTTATCAAATAAGCTCAGAAAAAGCACAATTAAGCTACGAATTGGCTTAAAGAAAATGGGCTCAAAAAGTTGTTAAGTAAATATTGTATGCAATGTATAACGCAAAAGACCCAAGGGCACGGTGTGTAGTAGAGAGTGTTGTTAAAACGTTTGGTTGATGAGGTTGAGGTCCCAGGTTCGAGCCCTGGCTCACTTAGGACTTCCCCTTTCCCAAACGTTTTTGTTTTGCATCATTTTTTTTACAACTTTTTAAATAAGCTAGAAATAAACAACTTTTACAAAAGCACCTTTTTTATAAACCCCAAATAAGCATAGAAATAAGTTTCTAAAGAGACAGATTAAGCCTTTTCTATCTAAATGACTTTTTGCTAAACTATTAAGCACTTTAAGCTCAAATAAGCTCAAGACTAAAAGAAATAAGCTAAATCAGATAATAAGCTTAAATAAGCTAAAAAGCAATTCGGCAAAAAACTAGAGCAGACAACCTAAAGAGGCACCTTTGGGCTTAAAAATAAGCACCAAGATGGAACCTTGTGGGTATGAGGCTTATATGGGCTTAAAGACTAGCTTAGAGGATTCTAATATCATCAAAGAAAATAAGGTTTGAAACAAGGGGTAAGCCAAGAAAAGCTTGAGAAAAGTGATGTCTGTATCAGCATATGCTGATTTGGTTTTTAAAAGAAAACAAAATGCTTATTGCAGGCCTATAAATAAGCAAGAAAATAAGCTTAAAATTGGAAACCAGGTTAAAACATGTTGAATTAAGCTTCCAATGAGCTTATGCTCAAAATTTCATGTTCTAAAAACAAATTAAACTATCTGAGAATTGAATTTGAAAACGGGGCAATTTTAAACTTGAAAATCACTTATCAAAGTTTGACAGATTTGACTAAGACTAAAGTAAACTAAAAGATACTTACACTAATGTATTTTGACACTAAGAATGACACTAAAACAATACTCAAAAACTAGCTTTAAAACTTTTAACCAAATAAGCACTTGTGGACTGATTTTGAAAACTCAGTTTTAAAGATCAAATTAGAAAAGCTTGAAAACACACTTTAAGACCTAACAACCTTTGAAAACAGATTCATAACAACTTAAATATGCTAGTAAAAGAAAGCCAAGTGACCCAAATGGTTTTTTACCCAATATTACCCACTTTGGCACCTTGTGCCAAACACCCCTTTAGTTTTTATAAACCAAATTTTTAGCTGATTCACAATGATTTAAACCAAGAAACTAAAAGACAGATAATAAGCAACAAATATAAAGCAATAATAAGCACAATACAGCACAAGAATAAGCACCAAATTAAGCAATAAGCAGATAAGCATATAAAGGGCAATAAAGGACAGATTTAAGGAAACCACAAGACAAATAAGCAATAAACTAATTCAAATAAGAATAAAGAACATAAATAAGCATGAAAAAGTAGAAATAAGCATTAAATAAGCAAATGAACAGTAGATAAGAAAAAGTTAAGAAAATGGAAACTTACAAAGGCCCTTGCACAAAACAGGATAAATAAAGGGTCTACAAGCTCTAGCTTGTCAAAAAGACAAGCTAGTGAGGTCTATAAGCTCTTCCCTTGCTAGCTTATCATCCAAAGAAGCTGAGGTTATTTTGAGGGTGAATATTTTTTGATTTTTGTAAAATTTTCCTTAAGTACTTAGTATTTCTTTTAAAACAGATTGCTTATATGTATGATTAAGAGCTTATAAGAGCTTATGAAGAGATTTTAATAATAAGAAAAACATGAAACACAATTTTACTTAAAAGCTTCAAGATTCCGTTAAACTTAAAAACAGATTACAATACTTGTAAATTAAAAGATAATAAATAAAAATAACTTAAAACTAGGTTAACTACATAAAAAAAACTAGGTGCCAAATGGCTTACAAATAAACCATATTTATAATAAGCTGATGAAGATTCTAGGTCTTGTGTTTCTTTGTTAAGAGCAAAAAGGTGTGTGTTTCTTGAGTGAGAGGAAAATCATAAGCAATCTTGTCCATCCATTTTTCTTGTTGCCCAATCCGAGTGATGTTAGCCCATCTTTTTCTTGCCCAATGGTGTTAAAGGGGATTTGCCAAGTGTCCTTTGCAACCTATGAGGTGGGTGAGGTGTTTTGGAGTTATATTGTCAGGTTAAATAGGTAAACGAGACACATGATAGATGCTGGGTATGGCTTGGCGGAATAGGTTTGTACCTCTTTTTTTATATTGTGTGCAGGGTGTGAGTTTGAGAAATGGCAAAATAAGTGTCACCCCAACTCTTATAACTTGTATGCGTTAGTAAATTCCTATAGTGGTAAATAGAAAGTTGTAGACTTGCCAGATTTTGGCCCTCACGAGAGGTAGTTATGTTGTATTTTATATAGAATGGTGCCTTGTGGGGTTTAATAAAAACATAACAGCGTACAGCTTTTTGTGTTTGGCCATGTTTAAGGTTTTGGGCCTGGGTAATTAAAAGGGATTAGGTTTTTTTTTTATAAAAGGGTTTATATAAGTGGGCTGACCCGGGCCTACTAGGTGGGTACGGGTGGGCCCACTTTTGGCAGTTTACGTTTTTGGGTTCTAATTTCGATGCTCTTTCCGAATCCACTTCCCGGGGTTGACTTTGACTTGATTTGACTTTGACTTTTTGTTGACTTTTGGCCTTGACTTGATTTTTCTTTACGCTCTTTCCGTTCTCGTGCTCGGTTTTGTCGTTTTGGCTTCTATTTTTTTCATTTGCTTGGATATCCGTTACCTGCACAATACAAATGCAAAACATACAAATACAATGTATTTTTGGTATGTTTTTAGTCATTTAAGTCCGTTTTAGTGTCAGAAGTATGCTAATGAAACCATACCAAAATCTCCCATACTAACCTAGAATTGCGTGTGCCTCAAGGCAATGCTATAGATCACCACTTTGAAAATAAGAATCTCGATCCGCCCTCGACTAATTACCTTGAAAAAGTACTTAAGTTTCATCGGGGTGGAATTAAAGATCAAGAGTTTTAGAAAAAGCCCTGTTTTTACCATTTTAAATGTTATACACTTATTCCTAACTAATATTTTGTATTTTTCCTTTTTCTCATTTTTTTTCCTTTGTACTTTTCTTTTTAAGCAACTAACTAACTTATTTGACTTTCGTTATTTTCATTTAGGATAATAGAACAAGACGCATTTCGATCCGAGAATGCCCCAAAAAGGATAAATTAATCGTTCCTGACTTTTCACTCGCTCCAAACCAAGCTTAAAACGAAATCACAGTTAAATATCTGTTAAGATGCTAACACTACTCATATTTGCAACTAGTGAACTTTTTACTCCCGACAATTATTATATCTTAAGTGTATGTGCTATTTTGAATTTCAACTATGGATCAACGTTTTGAAAAATTCTATGTTTCATGTTCCACCCGAGAATAATGAGTTTGAAGGCGAGATCATCCCATGTAGCAACTTTCGTCTCGGTACATCCCAACCTTGCGGCTAAGTGACCAGGCTTTTGACACCCCATTCAGACTAGTATCGGGACTCATGGACCTTAGGTTTTATAAACTCTCAGGTTTTCCGTATACACATAGCTTAAAATAAAATAGTCAAAGTTCAAAAAGCATATTTAAATTTAACAAAAAGAGATCTATTTATTAATTCACACTTAATATTAAACATAACATTGATGCAATTGTAACCCTCGACCTTTTAGAAGGCTGCAACATCGGTTGTGAGCCTGCAAGATGCAGCAAACTTTTATCAGTCTCGGATTTTTATTCTTACTATGGGCTTTCTTTAGAAGGCTGTAACATCGGTTGTGAGCCGGCAAGATGTAGCAAACTTTTATCAGCCCACAATTTATATTTATTATATTTTTTTTCATTTTTCATAATTAATATTTTTTTTTAATATATAGAGAAGACTTCTTTTTGAGAAATTCAAGTATAAGTTTGAACTAAGACTAAATTTTTTGCTATATACTACATAAAAATTGTTGATTTAAGTTTAATCTCCAAAAATAGCACGTATATTAATCCGTTAAGAACTTCATGGAGAAAAAAGCCACAAATTACATATATGAGCTCTTAAGATTTCCAACTAATCCTTGTTGAGCATCCAACTCATAATCAACTCTATCATTTTTTGTTCTTCGCGAATTTTCACGAACGCTTAGCCTAAAAGTTAAGGAACGAGCTAGAGCTCAACACGCTCGATCGAGTCAAAATTTATTCTTATTCTACCCAGCAGGAAAGTCAAAATTGTGACAAAACACTTATTTTATTTTTGAAAATTTTTTTAATTTTTTTGAATTTGTTTTGAAATTTGGTGGTAAAGAGATTACGCGAAAACAAACGGCTTGCAGGCACAATTCAAATCGATAGATCCCCCCCCCCCTACACTGGGAATTAAACATTATACTCAATTTTTAAGAAGGTTTCCCTACGTAAATCCTAAGCCGTTTATTAAGTATGCTTAAAGATAAATGTTAGTCGATTAGATTAGGATATTGGATTTCCCAAATGAAGTTGAGGATTTGAAGCTCTTGTGATCGAAGGACAAAACCGTGAGCACGAGAGGCTTCAAAAATCCGGGACAATCACAAAAACACAAGCAAACAAGAAAGGAAAAAGGCACACCTCTTCACAACAAAAAACACTTATTAATTACTACATAAGATAACTATGGATAAGCATGGGGTGCCTCTCACGAAGCGCTTGTTTAGGGTCACTAAGCTTGACCCAATCCCCGATTTCATTTGTCCTTGGGGAAGGTTTAGAGATCTGGGACAACCAATTTTGGTACGTTCCCTCCAAAGTAGTGCTTAATTCTATGACCGTTCACCTTGAAGTTTGGCCTGGAGTTTTGAGATAACTCAATGGTGCCATATGGAAAGACTTGGGTAATGGTGAACGGTCCGGACCAACGGGATTTCAACTTGCCCGAGAACATCTTCAATCTAGAGTTAAAGAGGAGGACTTGATCACCGACGTTGAAAACGCGGTTTTTGATCTTTGAGTCATGGATCCTCTTTGTTTTCTCTTTATAGATCAAAGAGTTCTCATAGGCATGATCACGAAGTTCATTTAGTTCATTGAGTTGAACTTTATGGTGATCACCCACGGTCTCAAGGTCAAAGTTTGCATGCTTCAAGGCCCAGTAGGCTTTGTGCTCGAGTTCGATCGGTAGATGACATGCCTTTCCGTACACGAGCTTGTATGGAGTGCACTTGATGGGTGTTTTGTAAGCTGTACAGAAGGCCCATAGTGCATCATCTAGTTTATCCAACCAAGATGCACAGTTTTTACCCACGATCCTTTCAAGAATTCGTTTCAAACCACGATTGGATACCTCAACTTGCCCACTTGTTTGTGGGTGATACGCGGTGGAGAGACGGTGAGTAACTCCATATTTAAGCATGACCTTTGCAAACTAGTCATTGCAAAAATGGGTTCCGCGAATACTTATGATAGCACGAGGGGCACCGAATTGGGTGAAGAGAGATTTAAGAAATTTGCAAACAACTCGGGCGTCGTTGGTGGGGAGCGCTTTTGCTTCGATCCATTTTGACAAATAGTCGACCACCACGAGTATGTATTTGTTCCCTCGTGAAGACGGGAATGGCCCCATGAAATCGATGCCCACACGTCAAAGATTTCGCAAACTTGGATGGAATTTTGAGGCATTTCATCACGCTGCGAAATTTTTCCTTGATGCTGACAAGTGTCACATCGGGTGACTAAGTCATGGGCATCTTTGTAAATTGTGGGCCAATAAAATGTTGAGTCAAAAACCTTTTTGGCAGTGTAGTTGGCACCGTAATGTCCCCCGGTGGGTCCACTATGGCAAGCTGTGAGGATGTCAACAGTTTCTTGGCCAGCAACACACCGCCGGATCATTTGATCCACACATATTTTGAACAGATAAGGGTCATCCCAAAAGTATTGTTTAACATCCTTAAAAAACTTATTCTTTTGCTGGGACGACATCCTTTTAACAATGAAATTTCTCGCTTGGTAATTTGCATAATCAGCAAACCACGGGGTACTTGAGTCACCACGAGAAGTCACCATATTATGTGTCTCGAGAGGAAACTTCTCATTTACCTCCTTTGGGTTGAGCACATTTTCATAAGGATTTTCTAATCTGGAAAGATGATCGGCTGCGAGATTCTCAGCTCCTTTTGTGTCAATTACTTTGAATGTGAAACTCTTGGAAGGAAGTGAACACACCGGAGCAATCGGCTTGGAAATCTTTTTTAGCAAAGAGATATTTTAGGGTGGAGTGATCCGTATACACTTGCTTTTGTTCAAGTGAGGTAAGATCAGAATTTTCGGAAGGCATACACCTACGGGCTAAACATTCTTTCTCCGTCGTGGTGTATGCGATTGCCTCGTTCATTGTTTGCTAGCATAGTGTATCGGCCTAAAAGTGTTTTTCTGACGTTGCCCAAGACTGAAAACCTATGCAAGTCGCTTGCATCGCAATAAGCTTCTAAGGGTTAGGTCCTAGTTGGGCAATCAAGATGAGCTTTAGTAAGTTTTTTCTTTAAGTTTCAAAAGCTTGAATACATACATTGGAAACGATGAACGGAAGACTTCTCAAGAAGATGAGTCATCGGTCAGGAAATTTTGGAAAAATCCTTAATGAACCGTCGGTAGAAACCGGCATGACCGAGAAAACTCCGAACACCCTTAACGGTGGTGGGATGAGGTAACTTAGCAATCACATCGACTTTGGCTTTATCAACCTCAATCCCTTTTTTGGAAATCTTATGGCCAAGGACAATGCCTTCCTTAACCATAAAATGACTCTTTTCCCAATTTAGACAAAGATTGGTGTCTTCACACCTTTGAAGCATCTTGTCTACACGAGAGAGGCAATTTTTGAATGAATTCCTAAAGACCAAAAAGTCGTCCATGAAGACTTCCATCGTTTTTTCGATCATATCATGAAAGATAGCCATCATACACCTTTGGAACGTGCCCGGTGCATTGCATAAGCCAAAAGGCATGCGACGGTAGGCGAACGTTCCGTAAGGACACGTGAATGTTGTCTTTTCTTGATCATGAGGGTCGATGGGAATTTGAAAGTAACCCGAGAAACCATCGAGAAAACAATAGTACTCGTTTCCCGCTAATCTCTCGAGCATTTGATCCATAAATGGTAGTGGAAAGTGGTCTTTACGGGTGGCTTCATTTAACTTTCGGTAGTCAATGCATACATGCCAACCCGTAACCAATCGAGTAGGAATTAACTCGTTTTCATCATTTTTAACAACGGTAAAGCCACCCTTTTTCGGTACGCAATGTACGGGGCTTACCCAAGGACTATTCGAGATCAGGTAAATTAATCCGGCGTCAAGAAGTTTTTCAACCTCCTTTTTGATGACATCGTGGATCTTTGGATTCACTCGTCTTTGGTGTTGAACCGCTAGTTTGTAGTCCTCTTCTATAAGAATCTTGTGAGTACCAAATTACGGGTTAATACCCTTGATGTCGGAGAGTTTCTAAGCGATGGCTCGCTTGTGTGACTTCAAAACCTTTATGAGAGCGGTTTTTTCCTCGACACTCAAGTCTTTAGCAATTATGACAGGCAACTTGTCGTTACCTTCCAAAAATGCGTATTCGAGATGAGGAGGTAAGTCCTCGAGTTCGACTTCGGGAGGTTCATCAATTGAAGATTTATCATTCTTAGCTTCACAAACTTTAAGTTCTTTTCGAATTTCAGGCAAATAGTTTCCTTGAGTGGGAGGGGGTAATGATGGATCATCATTGAGAAATGATTCAAGAAGAAGAATATCCCCCTCCGGGTCATAGTAACAGTCATCAACTTCCGGTAAAGTTGGATCATATTCAAGAGCGAGGAAAGCATCGACTTCCTCGAGAAGAAAATCACTATCCCCGAAGGGAGTGAGAGTCGAAGAAGAGGTAGAAACGATCGGGACATAATAAGGAGTGGGATTGCCACTCGCGATCACATTGGAGAAACCGAGAACTTCTTGAGAATACTCCTCACAAGCCATTTCAATGACGTCGATTCGATTCGCCGTCATATCATCGTAATTAGAGGAGTATCTCGAAGTTTGATTGAGATTGAATGTTACGGCTTCTTTTCCGACACGAAGAGTTAATTCTCCTTCGTACACATCAATCAAAGCACGTCCGGTCTTTAAGAAGGATCTCCCGAGAATTAGAGGGACTCGGGGATCGGCATCAAAGTCTACGACTACAAAGTCGGCCGGGAATTTGAACTTTCCTACTTTTAGGTAGACATCTTCGGCGATACCGATCGGTTGGGTAATCGAACGGTCCGCAAGTTCAAGAGTCATACAAGTAGGAGTGAGCTCCGGAAGAGAAAGCTTTTTCCACACGGATAATGGCATGAGATTTATGCTAGCGCCAAGATCGGCCAAGGCTAAGCATTCATCCATTCCGAGAAAATCACACGGTATTAGAAATTTGCCGGGGTCTCCAAGTTTTTCGGGTAACTTGTTGAGGATAACCGCCGAGCAATGCTCATTCAAAGGAGTTCTAGCCATTTCACTTAATTTTTCTTTGTTTCCAATTAAAGCTTTAAGAGTCGAGGCAAATTTTGGCATAAGAATCAAAGCATCCGTGAGGCTAATTTCGAAACTCAAATCTTTAAAGATTTCGTAGAATTTCTCAATTTGGTCGTTAGCTTTTTCACGGCGCCTTTCATCATTACGTCTCGAAGGATATGGAATTGACGGTTTCAAGTTAGGCATCGGAGCACTAACGGGAGTAACAACGGGTTCAGAATTTGGTACTTAAGGTTGAATTTAGACAACCGAAGGTTGGACGTCTTTAGTACATCTGTTATTAATAGGAGGCACCGTGTCCTTTGTCACCTCGATTTCACGTTCCACTACTTTAGGAGGAGAAGAAGTAGTAGTAGGAATCGTGGGTCCTTGATAAGCAACACCGCTTCAGGTGGTAATACCCTTCAAATCTACCTTCGGGTTAGTAAGTGGTAATTACTAGGGAATGGTCCCTGAACCGAAGTAGAAGGCGGTATTGGAATTCACGAATTGGAAGCATGTCCGATAATTGGTCATTATGATTTTGCAAGTTTAGTTTTGGTCTTGCATGTTTCTCATAACCGCATCATTAGCCTTGACGTAGCTTTCAAAATCGGTCTTTGTCACACCTTGTGTTTGCGGAGCCGGAGCTTGGTAAGGTGGAGCTTGGTGAACCGGGGGTTGATTAATCGGTGGTCGATAAATTTGGCTTTGGTTGTAATTATTCCCCCGGTTTTGGTTGTAACGGTTTTGGTTATTTCCTTGGTTTTGAACGGGAGGAAAACCGGGAGGTCGAATTTGATTAGCAATCGGGGCTCGGTAACCGGTATTTCCTTGATTGAAATTAGCTGTAGCGGCTTGGGAAACATATTCTTGAATATTGTCACGATAAACGTTGCCATTGGTGGCGGGACAATTTCGGTAAGAATGAGCTCCACCACAAGTAACACAACTTTCCTCGACCGCTTTCACGGGAGCGAGAGCTTGGGTTTGGTTTTTCTTATCGAGAAGTAAGGATTTCACCATATCTTTAAGTTCGGCAACATCGGGAGAAATACCGGAGGTAGAACTGCTCGCACTTACTTTGGCAACAACCGGTTTGTTACGTGAATTACGAACTTTGGATTTGCTCTCGATAATTCTTAGGCAATCACGGGGAATTTTATCCAAAAAGTTACCACCTGCGGCGGAATTCAACGAATCTTGATCATTAGAGTTCAAAGCATTATAGAAAGTATCGAGTTGATGTAACTCCGAAAATCCATGATGTGGGCATGCACGAAGAAGATCATTGAATCGGTCCCATGCCTCGTAGAAAGTTTCATCAAATCGTTGTTGAAGTCTCGTGATTTTATTTTGAAGATTTGTTGTTTTGGAAGGATGGAAGAATTTGTTGATGAATTTTGAAACAAGATCATCCCATGTGAGAATCGATCGAGGGGGTTCTTTTTCAAGCCAAATCCGGGCGGCACCCTCGAGAGAAAATGGGAAAAGCATAAGCTTTACCGACGTACTCGGGACGTTCAGGAACTTCATCGTAGAAGTGATCTTGTTGAAATAACGGATGTGAGCATGAGGGTCTTCTTTGTCATGTCCGAAGAATTGTTTGTTTTGAACGAGGGTAAGCAAACCGTGCTTAAGCTCAAAGTTGTCCGCGGTGATTTCGGGCACAACGATGGCATCCTCGTAACCCACGGTAGGTGCTTCGAGAAGCAAGTTGAGCCCATAGTACGATTAGCATCCATCCGTAACTTCGGGAGGAGCTGATTTTCAAATGGTTTCCACAAGATTAAATGGTTTAACAAAAAGTCGGTGGGGACTTGTTGTTGTTGGGTTCTAGAATTACGGGATTGAGAAAGAGTGTGCATGCACTAAAATATAAGAAATTTTATTCTAATATAATTTTTTTTCAACAATTGATTTCACAATTTATTTTTATAACGGAAAACGAGAAATTAGGACACTTTTAAAACCAATAAATCAACAAGATTCTCGGTAACTCTCTAAAAGAAAAACGCACAAAGGAACGGAGGAGAAAGAGAGTGTGAAGCTAATAAAAACCTTTCTCCTTTAGGGTCGTAGTTCCTAGGAACGACACGCCTTATACCCCTCTTTAAGTTTGTTTATCTTTCAAAGGTGAACCGTACCTCGCAAGTGACACAAAAGGTAAGTTGTTGATCTTTGGTTCGGGAACTTATTAATGGATAATACTTCAGTTGAAAGTATTATTTTGATGGTGTTCTTTTACCAACTTGTGATTTTTATTTCTTTTTATGGACAATGTTTTTATGTTTTTGGTTTTTCTTGTTTTTTATATTTATACTAAAAAGAAAATGAAAAATATTTTTGTATTTTTATATTTTTAATAACAAAAATAACTTCACAAAGAAGGATCTTCAAAGCACTAATTGTCAAACTTCGGAACGACTAACGCTTACACTCCTCCCCGGCAGCGGCGCCAAAAATTGATTAAGATAAATTAACCTTTTTAATACATATAAATAATATATAATACTCTTATAAAATATATATTAAGGATAATTATCCAAGGAAAAATCTATTGAAACCGAATAGTAGTATATGATTTCCGGATCGTTTTTTCCCAAACGAGGAGTGAATTGGACAGTCGAGAGTCGGTTTGATATTTGATGTTTGAATGACAAAGATTTTGATTTGATTTCTAAATCTACGGGAAGATTAATGCAATTTACACTAAAAAAACAATTAAGGCAACACAAATTTAAACTAAAAATGCAAAACGGGAATCCTCAAAACGCGTCTAATTTATCAACTAAGTCAAATTTTAACCCTACACAAGAAATTTTTGCATGTGAACCTAAAAAATGACAAAAGAAAATTTTCTAAAAAAAGAATTATATTTTTTTGACTTTTTTATAATTTTTTTATAATTATAAACGATTTAATCCTATTTTAAAATTTTGAAAATAACGAATTAATCCCTAAAAATTCCAAAAAATGATTTTCTACTTTAGAAAGGTCTAAAATGTGATAAAAACTAAGAAAATTTTTTTTCACTACTTTTTATAATTAAAATCTATTTTCTAGAATTAATTTAAAAGGCTAAAAATGAAAATTAAAATCTAAAAGTGGTGAAAAAGTTTTTAAAGTTTGTAAACCTAAAAATATTTATTCTAAAACTAAAAACTATTTTTTTGTAATTTTCTGAATTAATTTACTATTTTTAAATGACTTTCTAAAATTTAAACTTACGAAAATAATTAAAAATAACAAATAAAAGAGGAAAAATATGAAAATTTCAGTAAAGGTCCTAAAAGTTGTGAAGAATGAAAGAAAAATAAGCTGGTTGAACGAGCTTATCAAATAAGCTCTATGATACGCGTAAAATATATAATATATAATACTATGGAAAATCACAAATTTACCCTTGAGGACAATGGTGAAAAGGAAACTCTTCAAAAAGATATATAATATAATATAATAAGTATCTTAACCGGGAAGTATGATTCCCCGGGTCGTTTTTCCCACACGACTTCTTGTGTAATTGAAATACTTCGCTGTTGTTTCGGAACAATGATTTGAATGGGTAACAATAGTTTGATTTGATTTTTACTTTTACCCAATTAAAATAAGCAAATGATAACAATTATAGAATTACAAAACAAACAACGGAAATTTAACTTGCAAAACTGGGACCTTAAACAGAGGTTAAAAACCCTAAATCATAAAAAAAATAAACTAACTTTAAATTTTCTTTTAAATGGACTTTTATTAACTAAAAAGTAATTTAAGAAAAAACTAGAACAAAAAACGGATGTAACGAACGTTAAAACACTAAAAACGGAAAACGACGAAACGAATCTCCGTTCTTTAGAAAACAAAATTTTGCAAATTTAGACCCTACGAAAGCAAAAGTAATTTTCCTATTAACTTTAGGATAAAAGAAAATTTTCTAAAAAAGATTTATATTTTTCTGATTATTTTTCTATTTTTATGATTTTTTAAAGTTTTTAATGAAAATAAAAGATTAAAAATACTAAATGAACTCTAAAAATTCTAGAAGAAAAATTGACAGAAATAAGCTTCTTAAAACTATTTAAATCCTAAGGAAAAATAAGCCCAAAAGTCACAGCTTATCAAAATAAGCCACGAATAAGCTGTACAGCATATAAGGGCTTATTGGGTTAAAGTGATATAAAGATTAAATTGTGTAAGTTATGGATGGATGAGCTATTGAAGCAAACTGGTAAGACGTGTGTGTTGTGTGGGTGAGGTCGTGGGTTCAAGTTAGACATACACCTTTTTTTATTTTTGAAAATCAAAAGATAGAAACTTGTAAAAGAGAAACTTTTTTTTAAGCACATTTTTAAAAAAATTTAAAAACACTCATAAGCTGAAACCTAAAAATAAGCTCTAAAAGAGCTTTTGAAGATCTGAATACAGAAAGTGAGCTTTTGAGCTCTTAAAAACTTGTTTGGACTAAAAGCTTGCACAAAGCTTATTTAAAGCTCAAATTTAAAACCAAAAGTTGTTCTTAAAATCTTATGATGTACTGAAGCTAGAAATGAAAAGCCATTTAAACAGAAAACACTTAAGATTAACTGAATTTATCATACAAATCGGCAAACTCAGGATAAAAGACTAAAAGCTCAAAAAGAAATTAGCTAGAATCACACAAGAGGCTAAGACAAATACTGAGCTTTTGAAAACTTATTATCCTACTTAAATTCTATAAATCTAACTCATAAAAACACATCCTACAAGTTAAAAATCTTAATTGAAAAGCTAAATGTTAACTGCTACTGTTTTTGGTCTTTTTGAGATTTTTATGACTTTTAAAGGCAAATTAATACTAGAAATTGAGCTAGGACATTGAAAACAAGACTTAAACTATGCTAACCTATATCTAATCTATAAGCTACTTGAATTTTAAAATCTAAAAACTAAATAAGCTATTCCTAATTATGATCCAAAGACCACTGCAGTGGGTTACTATCTGATGCAAATGACTAAGAGGTAAAACACAAATGCAGGTTTCCTTAAGGGAAAGTCCTGCACTAGACACTCTATTTGAGTGTGTTTAAACACAAAGCAAACACTATCCAAGTTAAGAAGCTTGGATCAAAACTTTAGCAAGCAAAATTAAAGAGAAAAAGTAACCTGGCTGCTTGACACACTCCAATAAAAGGCCTTAACTTTTTTATAAAATAAAATCTAAAACTTTGAAAACTCTTAAATGACTAATAAAAAGTGATTATTCAAAATGACTTAAACAAAGATCAACAACTCCAGTTTGAACTTTAAGAGGGTCAAATTGAGTTAAACCAAACCCTTCCTTAAACTAAGTGACAGGTTTTATTAAAAGGCTATGAGATTATAAATCTACTTTTTAAAGCTCACTTACAAGATTATTCAGTAGCTTATCACAAGCTTAACAAAAACACAAATCATCAACTAATTTAAGCTAGAATTAAGAGATCTAAAGCTAGGCTATTAATTTTTTTCTTTTTATGATTTTTAATGACAAAGTAAATGACAATCTAAAGATCTATATGTTTTAAAGCGTAAACAGATGAATTATATGACCAAATAAGCACAATAAAACTAAGATTAAGCTACATAGAAAGCAATTTAAGAAAACTAATATTCAAATAAGTAAAGCTAAATGTACTATTACGCAACTATTTAAATAGTAATTAAGACAATTGAAATTAAATGAAGACTTACAAAGGGCTTCAGCTAAAAGAAGCTTATATGCTCATAGAGCTTATCAACAGCTCTGGCTTATCCTAAGATAAGCCAGTAAAGTCCATGGGAGCCCTTCCATAATTGGCTCCCCTTCCATAAGCTCCAAATCCAATTAGTTAAGGTAATTAAACTGTTTTATAAGGCTTAAGTAGATTAAAGGCTTAATTGAGCTCCATTACAAGCTTATAGACTTGTAAGAGCTTTTGAGTAGCTTATAGATCAGTAGCTTAACATTTGAGAATGAATAAGAGCTTATGAGTTAAGACAGCTTATATAAACTAAACATTTGATTTCATTAACAACTAAAAAGAGGTACAATGCTTTGGAAAATTGAACTACAAAAGCTTTAATGAAAATTACATTTTAAAAAAAATTACATAAGCTAAAACTAAATTAAGCTAAAATTTCTATAAGCTAAAAACTACCACTAGGGTGTACAAAGAAAAAGAAAAGATAAAATGTGTGTGTATTTGTGAATAGGGTTTAATAGCAGCTGATGAAGCTTCTAGGAGCCAAGTTTGTTAGACCTTCTTATCTTATCCATTGGGGATCCCTCTCAATCATTGGAGTTTCTTCTTAGGCCTTTCTTGGATTCACATTTGAGCTCACACGGTCATTGCCAGCGTGGCAATTTATTTGAGACTATTTGTGCTTCTTGTGTGAGTTCAATGTCAGTAGTAAAACACAAAAATTCTTTGTGCTCGTTCCCTCTTTCACGTGCTTTTACTTGATTTAATCAATGAGGAATGACATCTTACTTCCTTGCCATTTTTGTTATAGATCACTTGAATTTTCCTTATGACTTCAATTATGTAAAAAACCCTTTTGTTTTGACTGATATGGTAATTTGTGAGAAGATGAAGAACAGTTAACAAATCCCTTGGCGCCATTTTTCAACTGAAAACGGGTAAAAGAGTATAACTTTGGTTAAATGGCAACAATGGTCCTTGTCTTTGTGAAGTATTTTTACAATTCAATCCCTAGTGTATAACATCTTTCCAATTTGCAGAATAAGTCCCTGGCTTCTTTTGTGCTTTTTCGTTCCTCGTGTTCGTGGTTGCCCGTTTTTGATCGTTTTCATGTGATTTTTGCTATATCCGTTCCCTACACTATATCAGCATATTTTTGCCATTTTCACTGTGTTTTTGGGCTTAATTGGGCCTTTTAAGGTATAAATGGATATGTGTTTTCACACATATCAAAATTCCCTAAACTAAACGATTGCGTGTCCTCACGCAATATTACATGCCTTATAACCAAATACCTCGAAACTTCCCTAAACTAAACTTTTGAAAAGTAGCAAAGATTTTTGTTGAAAGAGCTAAGAGATCACAAGTTATAAAACTCCCCTATTTCCTATTTTCCAAAACTTTTTCTCTTTTTATGATTTTTCTTGATATATACCTAACTACAACTTAATTTTGTGTGACATAATGTATTGTTTTCATTACCTTTGTGGTAACTTTAAGGATCATAGAACAAAAAGCACAATTAAGTGTCTAAAAGATAACTTCATCATTCCCGACTTTTCACTTTTCCCATACTAAGCTTAAAAATAAGATCACTGTTAAGTACAAGCTAAGATGCTAAGACTACTTATAATTACAACTTGTGAATTTCTCTTCCCGACATAAATCATATATTTAAGTATGTGTGCTCAAATTAATTTAAACCATTAATCCACTTATTTGATTGTTGGAAATCCAACAAGCTTTAAAATGGGCCTTTTAGGCTAATTGTTAATCACTTAGAAGATCACAACTCAAAAGCAAACAAAAACCTCCTTAGCTAAGACATCGTTGGTTCACTTGTCTCCCATGAATGACTTTTTCTCCTAGCATCACACGTCTCGGGTAAGTTGCTTAAGGTTTTTGAGACCCCATCCGGAGAATAATAATCGAAACGTATGAACTTCCGATGAAAAAACCTTGTAGACTTTTGCAAATTTTGGTTAAAAAAATACTTTGTTTTTAGAAAAGAAACTTTTACTATTTATTTTCTAATTTTCAACATTATCATTACTATTTACATTATTAGGCTAGGACCCAGATCACTTTCTTTCGTACGATAAATCGGCCACGCCTCGACAAGAGTTTGTTACCTTATTATGTGATAACCGATCCATAAATATACATCCGTCATCCTTTTCTTTTTCCCCATTCACATCGGGAGCGAACCGACAAATGCCGATGTACTTTATTACGATGAAGTTTATATATTATTATTAACACTAAGGATTTATAACTTGCATCCTTTTATTCATCACTTTTTTTTTTCATTTTTTTTTTCATTCATTTTTTTTTTGACAGAATAATAACACATTATTTTTGCAAATAGAAAAATTTCATTTTAGAAAACCAAATATAAACTTGAAACTAAAATTCATATCTTAACAAATCGATGTCGACTTCATCGATAAAGCTTTTTTTCTCTAAATTTTGTTGATTAGAATTAAGAGTAAAAACTCTAATTTGTAAAAAATTAAAGAGAACACGTATGATTAATCATTTTAAGAACTTCGGGAAAGAAAAACTACAAGTTATTCTTATAAGCCTTTAAGTTTTCCACATAAACTTTGTTTAGCACCCTAACTTATAATCAACACTATCATCTCTTACTCTTTGCAATTTAAAAATCTCTTTAAGAAATTTGAAATACTTAGCCATATAAAATCTAACTCGGCATATTTAAAATCTACTTGAGATTAGCACAAGTCTTCATTTTACTAATGATTCAAGTCTATCATGTTTAAAGTCTTCATGAGACTAGCACAAACTATCATCATTAATTGCTAAAGGGAGAAACTAGAACTAACATGTTTGATCGGTGTAAAAAATTACTTCTTTATTCTCACCAACAGAAAACTACATTTCGTTGTCCTTAACACTTTTTTTTTATTTTGATCATTTTTAGACATTATACTAAATAACATACTGAAAAAAATTTAAATTTTTTGCTATTTTTGGGAAAACTGGGTACGTTGAGATACAAAACAATATGCATGTAAATCATCAATCGATAGATTTCCTTCCCCAAACTAAAATGAAACATTGTCCTCAATGTTTAAGGGCGGGTCTCTAGCAAAATCTAAGTCGTTTATTAATATGCAAAAGTAAACGTGATTCGATAAGATGAAGGATATCAGATTTACCCCAAACTAATTGCTAACAAAGGTTAGGACAGCTCGAGTGGACCGGATAAAACATCCGATCACGAGAGTTTCAGAAAATTTATGTTTCATCCTGCAAAAAAACAATCACAAGTAAATACAACAAAACAAAGAAGGAAGTGTACAAGCCTCCCACATCACAACAATTTTTGTTAGAAAAATAGAAAGAAAATAGGAACAGATAGATATATATATATTATATATGTGTCATGGGCGTGACTCCGCCACGAAACCGCTTTATTTTTGGTAAACGATTCACATAGCTTGACGCGATCCTGAATTCATTCGTCCTTAGGGAGAGCAAATGGAACTGGCTTTAAAAGAAAAATGAAAATTTAGAGATGCCAGGATCAAAAACTAGGGTACTCATTTCTAATGAGAGAGAATGAGAATAAACAGGAGATCCTCGGGATAGGTGAAAAAATGGAAGAAAATTACAAATGAACAATTGTGAGGAATTGACATCTTCACTTTAGGGATAAAAACAATTTCTTCTTGGTTAAAATCTTCATCATTCTTCATGGCCGTATTGGGCTTAAAATCTAAACAAACGTCCAGTGGTTCCGGTGGAGGACGAGGAGATGATGGGTTGTCTTGATGATAAAATGTAAGGTAATCATTATCTTCTTTCGGATTCATCATTTCTCAACACCTGGTGGAATTAAATCATCTGAAACAAGAAAAATATCAATCTCTTCTTGAACGGGGTCACTATCCTCAACGGGGATAGGAGATACGGGAAGAGACTCGATAATTGAACTTTGATTAGCATGAACATTTTCCTGTGACCGAGAAGTTGAAATCTCACAAAGCACAGTCATAAGACTAAGATATTCCTCAAATTCACGATCATTCCTTGAAGGAAGTGTAATGATTTCTCCGGCGAACTCATGGTGAAGAGGATCACTCCTTGGAGAAAAAGTAATCGAAGATTCATTTTGTTCTGGTTCATGATCGGAAATCACTTCGGGAGCGAGATTATGGGTGGTATCATCACTAAGCAGATTCTCAAGAAAAATTACGTCTCCTTCTGAATCGAAATAACCTTCCTCAAAATTAGAAGAAACTTCCATGGCTAGAAAAGCATCGGATTAACAATTTCGTCTTCTGAATCAAAACACTTTAACCTTATCGGTTTAAGGTATGTTAGTAAAATTGGCGCATTGGAATTGAAATGTTGAATTCTCAATTTTTTGACCATCTTAAACCATCTCGTTAAAGAGAGGATTTTACCTTACTAGAGGTGATTGTCATTCAAATTTGAAAAGTGGGTTTGAATTAAACTTGAAAATTTTTACTTTGATGTCTTTTTTTAGAAGAGTGTTGTTTCATCGGGTCGAAAAACTCCTCAGATTATCACTAGTTTCCACCGGGAGATGAACTAGGGAGGAAAGAGCATCATTAAGATTAGTGGTACTGCCACCAAATGGGCTCATCTTTTGAAAAAATCAATGACAAGAATGAGTGAGCAAATTGCTTATTCTTGTTATTCTCAGATTTTTCAAGCATTAAAAGAGAGTTTCATCGCTGTCCTACTCCTTAATGTTAATTTTTTCCTCGTATAGATCAATGCAGTTTTGCAGTAGCAAGGGAAATGTCTCCTAAAATAATAGGCACTCTCGGGTATGGTTCAAAATTATACCACTACAAAATCAGCTAAGAAAGTGAAACCATTCAACTCTAACTACACATCTCGGCTATACCTATTGGGGTGCGTAACGAAACGGTTAGCAAGCTCGAGTGGTCATTCGGGTGGGCTTCAAAAGCCTCCAAGCACCAAGTGCTTGTAGATGAAGTGAGGCAAAAGATTAATGCTAGCTCCGGAATCGGCTAAAGCACTAGTCCTATCGAGTTCTTGTAAAGCACATGGGATAAGAAAATTTTCCCGGATCTTCGAGCTTCTCGGGAACTTTGTTCATGATGATAGCAGAACATTCAACATTCACGGTTGTAATGGCGATTTCTTCGAGCTTCTCTTTGTTCCTTAGCAACGAGCTTAACCATTTGTTGAACTTTGGCATTTCGACGAGAGCATCTTTCAATCCATCTCTATAAACGCGAGGTGTTTGACAGCTTCAAGAACCTACTATGTTGAGAACTTGTTTTCATTCTTCTCTCACTTTAATCCTCTCGGGATAGGAAGTTAAGATTGATACGAATTAGGTCTTGGAGAATTAAGATCTTGAATTTCAACATTAACGGTTTTCTTTGCTTTTGGTTTTGGGATTTCAATGAAAATGGAATCTTCTTCCTCTGGAGGTGGGACTTGTGCGGTACTTTCTGAACTTGGTTTTTGCACTTTGTCCATTGACGTCTCCGAGTTTTGTTCGGGTTCCTTTAGAGGAGTAGAAACAACGGGTGTAGGAACAAGAGGAGTCGAAGTTACTCACCAAGTTTTTACCACTTGTTGTGGTGATAGCATTAACATGACTCAAAGGGTTAGTTTACGGTTTGACTTTGTAAGTTCCTGAAATTCGAAGACGAAGCGGTGTTGGAAAGTTATGAACTTAGAAGCATTTCCGTTAGGATTTTGTCATCTGGTTTTGTAAAATTGGCTTGATTTTTGCATATTCCGTAACACAGCATCATTAGCCTTGACATAATTCTCGAAATCGGTCTTTGAAACTCCTTGCATTTGCTGAGTAGGAGCTTGATAAACTGGGGTTTGAATCGTTGAAGGTTGGTAAACTTGTCCTTGGTTGAAGTTACGGTTTTGATTGAAATTGGTTCCTCGATTTTGGTTGAAATTATTTCCTTGATTTGGATTGAAACGATTTTGATTGTTTTGAATCGGAGGAAAACTAGGTGGTCGGATTTGGTTTGCAACCATCTGAGGTCTAAGATTGGATTCCATTGATTAAATTGGTATCAGCAGGCTTCGTGGAAACGTACTCTTGACAATGTTGTCTTGATAAAACATTGACCATCGATGCTGGACAGTTTTTTTATGAGGTGAGTTCCATCCACAAGTTAACACAGCTCTGATCGACCGCTTATACGGTTGCGGGAGCTGAGCTTGACATTTTTGTTTGTCGATAAGATAGGCCTCAATCAAATTCTTTAAGTTCAGTGGACTTCGGTTGTAAGAGCTCAAGAGCAACATATGGTGAAAATTCCTGGAGTAGATGAATTCGAACTCACTTTTGGCAATGACTGCCGTGTTTCATGAATTCGAACTTGGATTTTAATCTCGATAATTCTCAAGCATTCACGAGTCTTCTTATCAAAAAAGTTTCCACTCGCCAGCAGAATTCAACGAGAGATTTGATCTTGCATTCAAAGCCATTGTAAAACGTAATCTAACTAAAGTATTTAGAAAATCCGTGATGTGGGCACATGCTAAGAAGGTTCGTTAAATATCGATCCCAGCCTCATATAACGATTCGTCAAATCTTTGTTTGATATCCTGTGATTTCGTTACGGGATTGATCGTTTTTGAAGGAGGAAGGAATTGGATTAATGAATTTGGAAACAAGATCATCCCATGTCAATCAATCGATCGTGGGAGGTTCTTTTTCAAGCCAAATCCAGGGATGAACCTTCAAGAGGAAATGGGAAATAGCCTTAAGCTAATCGGACGTGCTTCGGGACGTACCAGGAATCTCATTGTTGAGTAATCTTATTGAATTAACGGATGGTGAGCATGTGGACTCCTCTTTATCATGTCCGAAAAAAAAATGTTTGTTTGAAATACAAGATTGACTAAACCCTTGATTCAACTCAAAGTTAGCATTAATTTTGGGTATTACATTTGCATCTCGTTAACCTCGGGTGGGTGCTCTTTGAGAATTGTGCCATGTCCGCAGTTATCAGCCATCAGGAACCTACAGGAGGATTAACACAATAGGTTTCTTCTAAATGAAATGGTTGAACAACAGCCTGTTGGTTTTGTTGTTGACGGTTACGGTTGCGGGTTTAAGAACGAGTGCGCATGCACAAATTAGAAAAATAAAATTTAAACTATTTTTTTTTTTTTTATTTTTTTTATTAAAAACAAACTAAATTATACGGATAACGAGGTATAGGAATACTTATACAATTTAATCAAATTTACTTTCACGGTTTAGCTCTTAAAAATTTTACTTTTTAAGGTGCCTGTTAGCCGTATTTCGGTAAATGATCTCAAATCAAACGACAAGTTTTTTTTAATCTTTGATTCGAGTTGGGACTTACTAATTGAATATACTCAATTGGAAGGTTATTATTTGTTGGTGTTCTTTTACCAACTTTGTTTATTTTTTATTTTTATTTTTTTATGAACAATTTTTTTATTTTTTTTATTATTTTTTTATATGATAATTATACTAAAAAGAAAAGAAAAATATTTTTTATATATTTTATATATTTTAGTATTTTTTTTAACAAAAACAAAACTTTCACAAATGAAAGGGTCTTCAAATCCAATCAACAAACTTCAAACGATAGAATCGTAATCACAAATCCCCGGCAACGGCGCCAAAAATTTGATACGCGTAAAATATATATATATATATACTATGTAATACTATGGAAAATTTACCAATTTACCCTTGAGGACAAAGGTGAAAAGGAAATTCTTCAAAATATATATATATAATATAATACGTATCTTAACCGGAAGTAGTATGATTCCCCGGGTCGTTTTCCCCAACGACTTGTGAAATTAAAACTACGCTTGTTGTTCGGACATGTTGATGGGAAACAATAGTTTTGATTTGATTTTCTACTTCTACGAATAAAATAAGCAAATGATAAATTAAGAATGAAACAAACACCGGAAATTTAAAATTGACGAAACGGGAACCTTAACGGATTGTAAAAACCCTAAATCACTAAAATAAACCTAACTTAAATTTTTCTATTAATGGACTTTAATTGACTAAAAAAGTACGTTTAAAGAAACTAGAACAAAAAGGAGTTCATAACGAACGATTTAAAACTCTAAAACGAAAAAGAGGACGAATCCGTCTTTAGAAAAACAAAATTTTGCAATTTAGACACTAGAAGAAAAAAGTAAATTTTACATATTAACTTTAGGAAAAAAGGGGGGGGGGGGAAAAATTTTCTAAAAAAGATTTTATATTTTTCTGATCTAATTTTTCTATTTTTTATGATTTTTAAGTTTTTAATGAAATAAAAGGATTAAAATACTCTAAATGAACTCTAAAAAATTCTAGAAAATATGACAGAAAATAGCTTAAAACTAATTTAAATCCTAAGAAAAAAGAAGCCCAAGTCTCCACTTATCAAAATAAGCCACGAAATAAGCTGTAACAGCTTATAAGGCTTATTGGGTAAAATGAGTATAAAGATTAAATTGTGTAAGTTATGGATGGATGAGCTATTGAAGCAAACTGGTAAGACGTGTGTGTTGTGTGGGTGAGGTCGTGGGTTCAGTCATGGACATTAAACCTTTTTTTTTTTTTTTGTTATTTTGGAAAACGCAAAAGATGAAAACTTGTAAAGAGAACTTTTTTAAGCACTTTTAATAAAACACTCATAAGCTGAAACTTAAAAATAAGCTCTAAAGAGCTTTTGAGATCTGATTACTAGAAAGTGAGCTTATGAGCTCTTAAAAAACCTTGTTTGAGACTATAAATGCTGCACAAAGCTTATTTAAAGCTCAATGTTAAACCAACAGCTGTTCTTAAAAGCTTATGATGTAATGAAGCTTGGAATGAAAAAGCCATATTTTAAACAGAAAACACTGAAGATTAACAGAATTTATCATACAAATGGGCCAAATCGGATAAAAGACTAAAAGCTCTCAAAAAAGGAAATCAGCTAGAATTCACACAAGCAGGCTAAGACAAATACTGAGTTTTGAAAACTTATTATCTTATTAAATTCTATAAAGCTTACTCATTAAAAAAAACATATTCCTACAATGTTAAAAATCGTAATTTGAAAGCTAAATGTTAACTGCTACGGTTTTTTGGTCTTTTTGAGATTTTTTATGACTTCTTTAAGGCAAATTAATACTAGAAATTAGCTAGGACATTGAAAACAAGACTTAACTATGGAACCTATATCTATTTATAAGTACTTGATTTTGAAAATCTAAAAACTATATATAGCTATTTCCTAATTTTGATCCAAAGACCAATGCAGTCTTAGATTACTTGGTTACTATCTGATGCAAATGACTAAGAGGTTAAAACACAAATGGCAGGTTTCTTAAGGGAAAGTCTACACTAGACACTCTATTTGAGTGTGTTTAAACACAAAGCAAACACTATCCAAGCTTAAGAAGCTTGGATCAAAACTTTAGCAAGCAAAATTAAAGAGAAAAAGTACCCTGGTGCTGAGACACTCCAATTAAGCCTTAACTTTTTATTAAAATGAAATCTAAACTTTGAAAACTCTTACATGACTAATAAACAGTTATTATTCAAACTGACTTAACAAAATCAACAACTCAGTCTTGACTTTAAAAAGGTCAAATGAGTTAACCAAACACTTCCTTTATATGACAGATTCAAAAAGAGCTTATGAGATTTAATAATCTTACTTATTAAAAGTTTCATTACCAGATATGCAGTTGCTTATGACAGCTTAACAAACACAAATCATCAAACTAATTTTAAGCTAGAATTTAAGATCTAAGCTAAGATACTATTTTTTTTTGGTTTTTATGATTTTTTAAAATAAATAAATGACAATCTAAGATCTATAATGCTAAAGCTTAAACAGATGAAATTAGATGATCAATAAGCATAATAAGACTCAGATTAAGCTACTAGAAAGCAAATTTAAGAAACTAATAAGCAAATAAGTAAAGCTAAATAAAATATTAAGCAACTATTTAACTAGTAATTAAAGGTTAATGAATTTAAATGAGACTTACAAAGGGCTATTCGCTAAAACAGAAGCTTATATGCTCATAGAGCTTATCAACAGCTCTGGCTTATCCTAAGATAAGCCAGTAAAGTCCATGGGAGCCCTTCCATAATTGGCTCCCCTTCCATAAGCTCCAAATCCAATTAGTTAAGGTAATTAAACTGTTTTATAAGGCTTAAGTAGATTAAAGGCTTAGCTTATAGACTTGTAAGAGCTTTTGAGTAGCTTATAGATCAGTAGCTTAACATTTGAGAATGAATAAGAGGCTTATGAGTATAAGACGTTATATACTAAACATTTGTTTCTACTTATCAACTAAAAAAAGAGGGAAATAAAAATTTTATGTCGTTTACTGTGACTCGTGAGCTTATATTATGAAGTAGCACCCCAATGTTGTATTCTGATGCGTTGCAAATTGGAGGGTGTTAAAGTGTTCTTCTTCGTTCTTGGTTGTTTGATCCTGATTCTTCAAAAGGGTGTGGTGTTAATGCTTGGAGAATGATTGGGAAGGGTTTAGGATGAGATTGATATTTGTATGAGTTGATTGATATGAAATGTGTGAGAATTTGGTTCTATTTATAGGCTGATTTCAGGGTGGAAGTGCCGCAAACAAGATAAATTGTGTAGCGTATTTGGTGATTAAATGTGAAGGGAATTTAATGTTTATTGAAGAAGTGTGGTGCACATAAGTATTTGTGCGTCGTACTTAGGGTGTTAATGCAATAGTATTTATGACTTCATTTATTCTTCGTAACCAGATATGAAGTACGACATACAATCTTGTAAGTGCGGCGTACTTGGAGAGTTAATGCACTAATTTAACTAAGTCTTTAATTCTTTAACTTTGAGGAGAAGTACGGCGCGCAATGGGTAAGTGCGGCGCACAATTGCACTTTTCAGCTTGGGACTTTATCTTTTTCTTGCATCTTAATTTCCGAAGTGTATTAGTATTCGATCATTGTTTAATTGGAGCCCGGGATGTCTTCAAGTGAACCTGCAAATATTTCATGATATTAAGTATCGAAAGTTCATGAGAAATGATAAAATTTGAATAAATAACGCCACCAAAAACATGTATAATTTAGGTGTTTTCAAATCCCTCCACACTTAGCTATTGCTTTCCCTCAAGCAATCAAAGTGAGAATATTAGATCATTTATCGTGACGTGGAGATAATTTAGATTTTACAAGAGTTTGCATATTAACTTTTCAGGCATAGACATATAACATAGCACCTCACAGGGGAATGTGTTTAGTTTGTAATTCACTCGAGCCACTAAGATAGGGTTTATATATTTCTGTGAAGACACTCAATTTGCACAGACATAATCTAAACAGCTACCATATGCTTGTACTTAACACATAAGCATGACCGAAGGGCGGAACTTGATACTGATGAGGGATAATAGCATATACAAATCTTCATGTGCCGGAACTTAAGCCTTTATTTCTTTGAACTACTATATATATATTTTTCTTTTTTTCTTTTTTTTGATCACATAATAATAACTAAGGCTTGGCACAGAACTTCTTCTTTCAACTTTAACTTCTTTACTTAGGTATTTTAGCAACTTAGCACTAATGGGAAGTGCTTGCAAGAACAGTAACTTGCGGAATTAATAACATATGATTAATCAGGCTTTGGTCTAGTAAATGATGATCAAGCACAAGTTCTAGAGCTTCTAAATTACCGGCTCTCTTAAATATAATTATCAACCAATACCACTGTTCCAGAAAAGGCGTCAAATTGCAAATACATAGCCGTAACGACAGATGAGACACTTGCAACTACATTCAAACCTTAACCTGAACAGGCTAAAGGCATCAATTATCTTAGGTACCAAAGGTAGATACCCGAATTTATAAGGCTTACAATTCTCATAATTTAGTGGACTAGGTTGTGCTATTCATAATGTCAATCCGGGTGGATTTGCCTTATTAAGAGCATTTTTTTTATTTTTGAAAGCATATTAATTGATTTATGATTTTTGTAATAATATCAGTTGGAATTTTTTATTTTTATTTTGGCAGGGCAAACATGGAGGGATATGATTAATTTTTCCTATTTGGCTCCCCTCCACACGTAAGTTGAACATTGCCCTCAATGTGATAACTAATAATAAAGATAAAATAGGGAAAATTAAGGGAAAACGGTACTTCCCGAGCATAGAGATATATAGCTGTGAGAGAGCTATCCTTGAGCATACTTCATAATTTTCTATAATTTGAGCTATATTACCTGCATAAAAGTAAATACAAAAACACACAAAAAGAAAATATTTTTGGGGTTGTTTTTTTTAGAAAAATAAAGGATGCGAATGGAGGAATGGAGGAGGGACTCCTCCACACTTAAGTAAAGCACGGGTTGCCTCCCGAGAAGCGCTTAATTTTTTAAGAGAGTCGTTAGCTAGACTCCTGCTTATAGAGTTCATTCTTTCAGAAAGAATGGAGTGACTGCTTCTCTTTGGTCATTATAATCTTCTTTTTCATGATATAGTTTGAGTCGATGGCCATTAACAATAAATGTTTTTCCATCTTTTCTATATAATTCAACATATCCGGATGGATATTGATGTTTTACTAAGTATGGTCCTAGCCATCAACATCGGAGTTTTGGCTGTTTAAATTTATACTTTGAGTGAAAAAGCAAAACCTTATTTCCATGTTTGAATTCTTTTCTCATTCTTAGTTTTCTATCATGCCAAACTTTGGTTCTTACCTTGTACAGTCGAGAGTTTTCATAGGCTTGATGTCTAAGTTTGTCTAATTCGTGTAACTGAAACATTCGTCTTTCTCCAGCAGCGATGAGATCTGGATTACAGTACTTAAGTGCCCAGTATGCACGGTGTTCAATTTCAAATGGCAGATGACAGTTCTTTCCATATATGAGTTTGTATGGTGTTGTACCGGTTGGTGTTTTGTAAGCAGTGCGAAAAGCTTACAGAGCATCATTAAGTTTTCATGACCAAATAGCAGGATTGTCTTTAACAGCCTTTTCAAGAATTCTTTTGAGGGCTCCGTTAGTGTTTTCAACTTGACCACTTATTTGAGGGTGGTATGATGTAGAGAAACGGTGATTAACTCCATATCTTTTCATAGTCTTTTCCATTATCTTGTTACAAAAGTGAGTACCTTGGTCGCTTATTAGATCTTTAGGCATTCCGAATCGGCAGAATAGTCCTTTTAGAAAAGTAATAACTACTCGGGCATCATTGGTTGGTAAAGCTTGAGCTTCATCCCATTTAGACACGTAATCGACAGCAACAAGAATGTATTCAAACTTATGTGATTCTAGGAATGGTCCCATAAAGTCGATACTCTAAATATCGAAAATTTCACATCCTTGAATGGTGTTTAAGGGCATCTCCTCATGTTTTGATATATTTCCCGTCTTTTGGCATGCTTCGCAAAGGAAAACTAGAGTATGAGCTTCCTTTATGATTGTCGACCAGTAAAATCCTGAATCTAGGACCTTTTTAGCAGTTACGTTTGGTCCATAATGTCCACCGGTTGGTCTGTGGTAACATTGATCTAAAATGGTTGGGGTTTTTGGTCCAGATACACAGCATCTGATCATACCGTCAAAACATACTTTGAAGAAGTAGGGTTCCTCCTAAAAGTAGTGTTTGAGGTCAGAGAAGAATATGTTCTTTTGTTGGTACGTCATTCCTTTTGGTATAATATCACCAACCAAATAGTTTGCAAAGTCTGCGAACCATGGTTCATTTCTGGTCTTAATTTCCATAAGGGTTTCTCTAGGAAAGTTGTCGTCAACCTCACTGTAATCACTTGACTCGTTATTGTCAATCCTAGATAAGTGATTGGCAGCAACATTTTCTGTACCTTTTTTATCTTTGATTTCTATATCAAATTCTTGTAGGAGTAGGATCCATCGAATAAGACGGGGTTTTGCAACTTCTTTTTTAAATAGATGTTTAAGAGCTGAGTGATTAGTGTGAACAATAGTTTTTGATAGTATAAGATAGGATCTAAATTTGTCGAATGCAAAAACTACAGCCATAAGTTCTTTCTCAGTTATGGTGTATTTTTATTGAGCTGGGTTGAGAGTTTTGCCTGCGAAGTAGATTGGGTGGAAGTTTTTACCATCTTTTTGACCTAAGACAGCTCCAACTGCGAAATCAATTGCACCACACATAAGTTCAAACGAAAGATTCCAGTTTGGGCTTACGATCACCGAAGCACATGGGAGTTTCTCTTTTAATAATTCGAATGCTTTTTGACATTCATCATTGAATTCAAACGGAGTATCCTTTTCAAGCAACTTAGTTATCGGTCGGGCAATTTTCGAGAAATCTTTTATAAATATTCGGTAAAAACCGGCATGTCCTAAAAGGCTTCTAACACCGTTAGTAGGGGGTGGAAGTTTTGAGATTATGTTGATTTTTGCTTTGTCGATGATAACGCCTAAATTATACATGTTTTTTACGGCGTTATTTGCATTTATTTGATCATTTCTTTTGAAATTTTGATACTTAATTGACTATATTTGCTATTATAGGTTCATGATATGTGTCGTGGAAGAAAACAGAAGAAAACACGAAGATTTGAAGCTTAAACAAAGAAATAACTGAAGATAAAGATCTCTCGACACATGTTCACTGTTTTGGCCATAACTCGGTCATACGAACTCCGTTTGACGGGATTCTGGCGGCCACGCAAAGAGAATTCAATTATCTACAACTTCGAAAAAGGCCAAGTTCTGAAAATACCCTAAGTATGCTACACTTCCAAATAAGTGCGGCGCATCTTTTGACAAATTTTTGAGAATTAATGGCAATTAAATGCTAAGTGCATTAACACCAGATGTGCGGCGCACAAATAAGTTTGTGCGGCGCACTTTTGCCCCTGAATAGCCTATAAATACCCTCATTGGCTCTCCCTCACTTCACATATTCTCACACACAAACCTCCAACTCGTGTGTACTACTTAGGATAGGTGTTTTTGGTGATAAAGGCTTGAAAACCCTTTAATCCAAACCACCATTGATAACACCATCATCACCACCATTAGAATCAAAGTTAGAGGTGTTCTTGAAGGAATTTGGATGGTTTTGGTTGATGTTCATCAATAAACCTAGATTTTGATCCATAAAAGAAGCGTAATTAAAGTATTATTTTGAATCTATAAGCAACTGTTACAGAATTGTTCATAGTTTCTGGGTTTTGCTTTGAATATAATAAAGTGTTCTTGGGAAATTCTTGTGAAATCATCGTCATTTGCTCTTGGAGTTTGGTATAATCTTTTTTATCCTTTTAATATGATTATTATTGAATTGTTTGAGTTCATAATTTGTTTTATTACTTCTTTGATTATGGAGTAGTAATCTTATGTTTGTTTGGGCATAATGTGATCTTTCATATGGAGCGTTTGGATATGTGTTTATTGAATTGGTAAAACATATTTTATACAAGAATATAGGCCAAAAGGGTTCTTTTATATATGTGTTTAATCATTCCACTTAATATATTTGTTATAATAACTTATAAAGGGCGAAAGGATTTGTTGTTATTAATCGATATAATCACTAGTTATATTTAAAGGCCGAAAGGATTTATAACTTGTGATAACTCTATTTTCTAAACTTATAAAAACTATTCCAAACACATCATTATCTAAGTGATCATTGCTAAAACAAAAATACTTTAATCATTTGCTTGAATCATCCTTTTATTGCTTTCTTTACAATATTCGATATATGCATGATTTGGTTAATGTTAGGAATAAATCTTTACAAGACTTAATACTGCCAAGGTACAACTAACAGTACTAATGAAGTTAGTACTGCCAGTACAAACTTAGTACTGCCAGTATTAGTTAATACTACTAAGAGAGAATTAATACTGCTGATAGTCAAAGCTGCTGACTTGGAGATAAGTATGCATGGAGATTATTATGGGATGCTGGTAACTGATCCTAAAAGATAGGTAGTTAGTTTTGTAAAGGACTCCTTGTGTTCTATAAAAGGAGATCCTAGGTTTAATATAGAATATATACTTTTCAAGAGATAGAAATACTTTTAGAGAAAAATTGTAATAACTTCAAGGTTGTAACCCAAGTACTACAAGAGTACTCGTATTATTCTAATAATATTGAAGCAGTTTGTTCATTGTTCATTGTTTGTTTGTTTATTACTGTTCGTTTAGACCATAGACCACTATGCGTTTTTAAATGGGCCAATAAGCAAGAAACAAGAATAAACAAAAATAAAAGGTGTAAACAATAATGAAAACAAGACGTTTGTAAATGAGCTAAAAAATGAAAGACAAAACAAAAAAGAAACAAAAAATTAATAAGCCGAGACACAATAAGCTCAAAACCACAACAAAAACACTAAAACCACCCTTGGCGAGTAATACCAAATGTTATCCTAAAAACTTAACCCATGTCACACCCATTATTCCATAACCAATAAGGCAATAAGCTAGGAAAAAATAGGAGAAGGAAAGTTAGAAAGATATACAAAGAGATAAGATTAGATTAGAGAGAAATGGTGAGTTACAAAATGAGTGAAATGCAACCAACACCCTCTCTATGTGTGAAGAGGGTCCTTTTATACCCTTAGGCCACTATGGGCTTGTGGGCTTTCTAACTTGGGTCGGACTTGGCTTATCTTGGGCTTTGAACCCGAAATATAGACAATATTAGATTACAATCCAAGCTTGTTTACCCCGACTAGCCTATTACTTAACAAGACTAATTACGACTAATAAGACCGATAACATTCTTGTTCGACTTATATAAAATTAAGGCTAACAATCTCCCCCAATGTTGAGGTCTCTTTCTTCAAGCTCCTCCATTCTTGATTTAAGTTCTTCTTTTAAGGATGTGAAGGACTTGATCTTCTATGTTGACATTCTTGTACGACCGATAACATTCTTGTAGGAGGTTGTCTTGTTTTATCATTGTCTCCCCTGATGTTGAAGATATGAATTTTGACATTTATGTTTTACCTTGTTTATCTTCGGTCTTAGTCTTTGCTTGTTTGTAGTGGCTTTGTTCATTCATGCCTCGTGATCTTGATCTTGAGCCTTCGTCTTTTGACATTAAGTTCTTGAGATCTTTATCTTGCATCATCTCCTTGACTTAAATCATCGTGATTTGACGTTCTCGATCATCTTGTGCTTTTTGACCAACATGCTCATACTTGTTACATTCTTGTTTGACATATATGATCATATGTCTAACAATCTTCCTCAGTAGACGATTCTTTATTTGACTTTGAGGCTCTTTGATGGTGGGGAAGTTTAGAATCAACTATCTTGATGTTGAACGATTGACTTTGAAAGCTTGAGTATGAGCATGTGGTTTATGAATCTGACTTCACTAGAATGAGGCTGCATCACCATCTTCTAATCTATGAAATAAAACAATTAGCAATAAAATATGAATTTGGCTTTGCATTCAATCTTGATGTTCGGTTGCTTTAACATATAGTTTCCTGTTTTAGTATAAATAATATTCCTGTGATCAGGTAGATTCAAAAGGATTAATTGACAGGGTTTCCAGCTCAAAGCGTCTCGGGATCTTCTTAACGTAGATGTTATTAGGATTCACCATGCTTGCTAGATCTCATTACCGGAACTGTATCAAGACAGACAACACGGTAAGAGTGAATCATATATTTACTATCTTTCTGATTAGTCGTACAATTATTTACTGCGACCAAAAATCGCGATATCAGTTAGCACAAGCTTGATTCATATAGAATCTTGCAAGTCACCTACCGAGAGCTTGTTTGATGTTGGCTCAAGCAGGATTTCTATCTTCACTGTGAATACTTAAGTATCACTCGGATGTTCTGGCAAGATCTCAAGGATACTGCGTAGGACTCTTTGTTACAACTTGTGAACTTTATGGTGTTCAACAAGTGTATTTTGACATTGTGTCCTAATGAGATTTAAAATTTGATCTCTTCTGGCTCTAGACTCGATTTGTGCACTTTGGTTTTAGTAATCGGAGGCTGGAGCTGACTGCCACCTATTCAATATCAACAATCTCGGAGTGAGATGTCAATAGATAACGTGTGTATCTCCGTGACAAATGAGACAAGTTTCTTTTGAGAGAAACCCGAATGGTTGGGAAGGGTTGTGCATTGCATCACTGGGTCCATGACATCTTTCTTCAATAACAACAATCATCTTTGTGATTTTGATAAATTATGTATTGACCTGGTTTCTGTCTAAGTTGAGTGGATGGCTGCTTTGTTTTCAACTTTATCAATTACATTTTGTTTTATTCTGCAAACCCCTTCAATGTTACAAGACGTCATTACTAACACCTTGTTGTGATTGTTACTGTGTTAGCTTCGATCTTGTCGGATTATTCCCTTATACTCATTCTTCTCCAATAATACCTAAGGACTGCTATTTCTAACAATGGATTGTCCTTGGGTAGATCCTTCTGGTTCTAGTTGGATCATAAGACTTATACCTAACCTTAACCACCTTATGAATTCATTGACGTCGTGAGATTAATTGGTTGTTGGGTATAGAGATCGAACCATAAAACCATTTTCTAAACATTTTGAAATACTCCCCCTACACATGTGCACCGAGATTCAAAATTGTTTTGCACATGAAGGAAAGAGTTGCACTTAGAGACTTAAAGATCACATTCTTCTATATCATATTTTAATCATATTTTCTCCCCCTGGAATTTTTCATGTCAAAATTTTAATCAATTGGTATTTCAAATACTAAGGGATTTATTATTTTAAATAAAGGGAGAATATGTGATTAAAATGTGATACAGAAGAATGTGATCTTTAAGACTCTAAGTGCAACTCTTTCCTTCATGTGCAAAACAATTTGAATCTCGGTGCACAGTGTAAGGGGAAGTATTTCAAAAATGTCAAAAATGGTTTTTATGGTTCGTCTCTATACCCAAACACCATTTAATTCACGATGTCAATGAAGTCATAAGGTGGTTAAGGTTAGGTATAAGTCCTATGATCTAACCAGAACCGGAGGGATCTACCCAAGGACAATCCATAGTTAGAAATAACAGTCCTTAGGTATAATTGGAGAAAAATGAGTATAAGGGAATAATGCCGAATAGATCGAGTAACACTCGGAAATCCCAACAGGTGTTAGTATTAAGTATTGGTAAGCATGAAGGGTTAAAGATTAAAAAGATAATGTATGGATAAAGGGTGAAAACAAAGCAGCCATCCACTCAACTTAGACAGAAACCAGGTCAATACATAATCTATCAAAATCACAAAGATGATTGTTGTTATCGAAGAAAGACGTCATAGACCCAGTGATGCAATGCACAACCCTTCCCAACCATTCGGGTTTCTCTCAAAAAGAACTTGTCTCATTTGTCACGAAAGGAATACACACATTATCTATTGTATCTTAAAAACCTCCCGAGATTGTTGATATTGAATAGGTGGCAGTCAGCTCAGCCTCGAAATTACTAAACCAATGTGCATAAAATTGAGTCTAAAGCAGAAGAGTTAAAACTTTTAATCTCATTGACACAAATATAACACCTGTGTTTTCAAGTCATTGACGACGTTGATAAATCTACTATTTATTTTTAGTGTTATACGCGTTTGCTTTAAAAACATAAAAGTTAAGCTAAATCGCGTAAGCTAAAAATTAGCGTTCAATATAAACGGGCATCAAACAATTAAATGTTTACATCAAGCAAGGGTTATATATATTTATTTTGAGGATAAATTATTAACTTTGTTCATTTTATTTTTATCGGATAGTAAATGTGTATACGTTTCACGATATAAATTGGTTAAGCACTCCAGGAACCACAAAAACTTTTCTACGCTTCAACAAATACCCATTTTTATACCCAATACATAAAAGTTGGAAAATATATCATGTATAGCTCTATATATGCCAAAATTTTGGACATGTATACTAGTGATATGATAAAACTCTTCCATTTTGGTCAAAAGAACACCTTATCCCATTAATACTACACCATACCTAGTCATTCATGTCCTTTGACTAATGACCATACCCATGGCCTTACCTTTGACTAAGAGACCATATCTTGCACCATACCTTGTCCTTTGAATAGTTCTTGCAACCATTTATATTTTATACTGTATCTGTAAGAAATCTATACACATTAACACTTTACAAAAATCATACCATATACTCTCTTTTGTTATATAAGCTCACGGGACAAACCTTGGTCCCAAACAATCCATTACAAATTTTATGTCTATACCTTATACACTTTATATACATCTTATCCTAAGATATTCTAGGTGTTTCATCCATTGACTCACATTTACAAGATAAATCAAGAAAAGGAAGCTAGGGTTTTTATTAAGAAAATAAGGGTTTTCTTAAGTGCAAGCTTTGGTTTTGAATCTAAACACGGGTTTAGCATTTATTTCTCATCTCATACATCATCCCTAAGGTCTTCTAAATTTCTTTTTACTTTTTATTATCATTATTTTATGTGTTATATTGTTATATTCGGGTCTAATCACCACTATGGGACTTGTTTTGAATATGTAAAAAGGGTTTTTACTAAATGTTTATGAAATTATACTCTTTTTCTTATGTCATATGTATTTTGCTTTTATGGTTATGTACTTAAAAACATTTTGTTTTTTCGAAATTATACGTCATATATTTCATGAAAATAATGGTTCTAGAATTATGATAACATGTTGTTTTAAGTTATAAACATGTTTAGTTATAAATTAGGGTTTATAAAGTTAATAAAACAAACTTTTTATAAATCAATACACTTGGATAATAAAAGGGTTTTCATTTCGTGTTTCATACAGTAGGTTAGACCTTATATAAAAATAATACGCCTTATGACGATTCCAAAATGATAAGAAACTCGAAAAACCGATTTATAACGAAAAAGATACGTTAATTACAATTTTACGACGAGAAATACTTTTATAAAACAATTTTTATAAAATTACTATTCATTACAGAAGTTGATATTTTTAAACATCAAAAATATGATATAACCTTTTAATTACGAGATCGTACTCGAAAGAATCGTTAAAAACGGAGCTATAACGAATAAAATACGACATTTACGGGTTTTACGACAACAAAAACGATTTTTATAAAAGTCATATCTGGTGTGAACAGTAAAAGTTACTGTTCACCAGAGGGTCAAAATATGGAAAATGTCAAATTATGATAACTCGTCCTAATACGAAAAGATGGACATAAGAAACGCGAGAATCGGGCTTAAAACGCAAAAGTTATGCTAGTTTTACTAAAACGGTAAATGTAAACGTTTTAACTTATTAAACACAATTTTTCCAAATACCGAATGTAGTTGGTTGCGTTGAGCTATATAGAATATTATGTGGTTATCAAAGTACTATATTACTAGGGAGTTTCGACGAGTTGTTGGATTTACGATTTAAAGTATCCTAGCTCCTCATACGTACACTACATGACCTTTTAATTATGATAGCCCGAACGATAGTACGATGTAACAACTATAAGATTATATTTAATGTTATTAATTAAAGTACTCGGTACTTATACGACCTTAACTTAAATAGGTTGCATCTAACGATTTGCCTGATGTTTTTTCTGTGATATTTAAACTATCAGTACTCGAGGTGAGTTCATAGCCCCACTTTTTACAGTTTTACTGATTTACTATTATTTGGGGGTGGAAACATGCTTTGTTTTATAAATTAGACGCAAGTGGATATTTTATATTGATTACATGGTTGCCTAAGTAGCGATAACCCAAGTTAAGCCCATTATCATGAACTGTCAATTGCATAGATGTAGTTGGGAATTACATTATGTGAGCGCGAATGTTATTTAATAGATCTATTTGGGAAACGACCTCCCCGTTCGGGTGACTAGCTATAACTGGGAACGAACGTTATAGCATGTCGAATTGGAGAAGTTTAGGGTTAGAAATCTAAATGGGCATAAATTGTAATATATATTTTAATTGCAAGAAAGATTGTCAAGCTTCAGTGTCATGAGCTTAGTGTAAATGTAATCTGGTTCTGTGATGGTTGCATGGGATGCATGTCCACAGGGAAAGTCTTGCGGTCCTGCATAATTTAATAATATAAACCTATGAATTTACCAACATTTTGTTGACGTTTTAAGCAATGTTTTCAGGAGGTCAATATGCACGAGGTGCCAGGGATGCATTGGGTTACATTTTGGATAGGACGCTTAAAGATTTATGTGCATCATATTTTGGGTAATGTATTGTCAACTTTTGTAATATTAAACAAGGAACAAGTAAAGCTATATGCTTTTGTATTAAGTCTTTTAATTAAATCCAATGTATCATTTTAAACGACTTTTTGTGTCGTTCTTATATATCTTGTGCTATTGATCATGAAGTAACACGCCCCGGACCCTTATTCCGCTGCGACCCAATTTGGGGGTGTTACAGATTGGTATCAAGAGCCAAGGTTATAGAGAACCAGGTCAAAATGTTTTTGCTGGACTATAACCATTTTCAAACATTGCATTCATAAAAAGGGTTTTTATGGGACACACACTAGTTGTTTGCATTAGTTAGTTTTACTAGATGCTTACATGACACACTAGTTGATTGCATTAGTGGGACTAGATGCATTCATAATTGATATACGTGTTTATATTATAGTACGTATATTACTATGAGGGTATATTGTATATATACAAAGATGAGTTTGCATTCTTTCGCGCAACTCTGCAATTATTTATATAAGGGTTATTTATATAAATAGGGGAATATTTCTTGAGGCAAGGTAGTACGATAAGCTCGTAGGTCCTAAGCGCTACCTAAACATTAAGCTATCGAATATGATACCTTACCATCATTCATTTATGCCATAAGTGCATACTCGTATTTACCATACCAGCCTTATATAATATATTTATATAAGTTAAGTTTTGCTCGCTGCAAGCGGTTATGTTTTCATTATAGACGATTTCCTACACGTCTGTTTATATTAATTCCGAGCCATGGAGATTCCATTGAGCTTCTGATGAGGAGCTAGAGGAACTAATGAAGGATCAGCCTCTATCTGCTGATGCCTCACCTACAACCCTATCACCAGGCTACATTGATGACTCCGATCCGGAAGAGGATAAGGAGGACCCTGAGAAGGATCCTGCTGACCATCCTGCCGACGGATGAGACAATTATGATAATGAGTCATCTGATGATGACAACGATGATGATGATGTTGAGAAGGATGAGGAGGACGAGGAGGAGGAGGAGCACCTAGCTCCGGCCGACCCTTCTACTGTATCTACAGATGATCCTGTCCCCTCAAGCTGAGAATACAGAGGCATTTGAGACTGAGAAGTCTGCTTCTACACCACCTACCTCTCCACACCATATCATCTTGTCTTTTGAGACCAAATCCCGTACTGTACGGATGTCTATTTAATGCCATACTCCACAATCACCATCTGCTGAGACATGCATTACCGAGTTTGCTGCTGCACTACCTTCATCGTCACCACCACCAGAGAATGATAAGTCACTCAAAGATAACATAAGAGTCTAGCATCTAGAATCTTGAGAGGCACCCTGGCCTATAGACAAATAGATTTGTCAGTATAGCTTGTTTTGTATTATATTCCACTAAACTTGAGTAATACTCGGTTGGTAGTGTTAATAAAAAGCTTGTACTCTTTTACTCATGTAAACGATGTATTAAGTATTAACCTACGCTGTTGGTTATGATCATGCTACTGTACGATAGGGATTTATTTATGCCATGGTTGCGGTTATCTTATATCTATGCATAACGTGGTCTCACCTTACCTACTGGTTGGGATCACGGAGTGTCATGATTTTCCCTTGAATGAAACTTCATATACATTTTGTTCCCTGTGACTTTCAGGAAACAATGACAACTGTTGATCAAGGGATGAGTGTTGAGGAAATTGAGCGGGTTGTAGCCCAGCGAGTGGCTAATACTATCAAGGCTATTGCTATGAATGTGGGAATCAAGGGCACTGCAGGAGTGATTGCCCGGAGCGAAAGAACTGAAACCATGAAAACCAAACTAGAGGTGCTAGAGCACGTGGAGCGGTGCATGCCTTAAGAGAAGGGGAAACAGATCAAGATCCTAACAACATTAAAGATGAGATTAAGGCTTAAAAGAGAAAGTTGTCTCTCTTTGCCTAATAAATCCTAAGTTGAAACTATCTTAGACTTTATCTTCTTAGGAGTTCTCGTTGTATTTCCCTTAAATTTCAGTTGTACGAATGATTTCAAATTATCTATCAAATTATCGTATTATGAGAATTTCGTCAATATTAACTTAGGTTCCTTATTTACTCTTACAAACTACTCTCACGAATATCATAAAATTTTAACGCTATTTTGACAAATATGTGCATGCATGGTTAGTCCTCAATTATACTTGGCCTGATCTATATGTATAATTCAGGAAAGGTACCATGCCGTGCTGAGAGTAGTTCACGCTAAAAACTCTATTTAAGGAAACAATTTTTCTTCTTATAGCATGTTTTGTATGCATATTCATATAGAACGCGTTTTACTTTTGGAAATTCGAATTAGTAAACCCTATCAACTAAGCGATCGTCACTCCGTCTTACTATAAGTTGCATCATCTTTACCAATCTAAACGAGAGAAGCCAATAACATTACTAGTCGCCCTATGACATAATTTCGCTATCGAATTTGCTCGCCATTAGAGAATTTACTAAATCACCCATTCAACATAAACTTAATGCCTGTAGAACTTGGTAGTTTCGATGCTATAATCGGTATATGACTTGGTTGTGATAATTACCATCGGTCATTGGTGTGCAGAGAAGGATTGAATTCATCCACTGTAGAAATGAAACCTTAATCATACTCAGTGACGGAAGTAACTGTTTTTGAAATGTTAACATGCGCCTAAACGTCATCTCGTGTACCAAGGTTCAAAAGTATCTACTAAAAGGATTTCCTATCTTTTTGGCACATGTCACTACAAAGGAGGTTGAAGACAAGTCAAAGAAGAAGCGACTTGAGGACGCGTCAATAGTTCGAGACTTTCCAGAAGTATTTCCTGAGGACTTGTCGAGTCTTCCTCTGACTCGACAAGTGGAGTTTCAAATTGATTTGGTACCTGGTGTTGCACCTGTAGCACGGGCACCTTATCGTCATACGATTTCTCGCAAACCATTTTACTGTCATCCTATCAACAACCTTACATCCACCTTGTGAATCATTTTGTCATCTTATAAAACTCTTTGATACTTCTTTATACATAACACAATTTTGACGAAAATGAGCATCGCATTGTTAGCCCTCAAATATACATAGCCTGATCACCTATGTATAATTCAGGAAGGACTATGCCATGCTGAGAGTAGTCACCATGTAACATTTGTCAATAAATCCATTTTTACTTACATCCTTGAAAAACAAAGTTTTGTGTGCGTATTCGTAAAACATGTTTACTTCGGGAAATCGAATTAGTAACCATGGCAACTAAGCAGACCTTTACTCCATCTTACTATAAAATTGACATACCAAATCTTAAGCCAAAAAGCCGAGACACATCACTAGTCGCCGTAGGATAATTCGCTATCAAATTTGCTCGCCATTAGAGAATTCACTAAATCATCCGTTCAACATCGACATGATACCTGTAGAACTTGGAAGTTTTGACGTCATAATTGGTATGGATTGGTTGTCAATGTATCATGCCATAATATCTTATGCCGAGAAGATCGTTCGTATTCCCTGAGGAAGTGAAACATTAATTATCCATGGTGACGAAAGCAGTCAGGGAAACGAGACCGTTTGAACATCATTTCATGCATCAAAACTCAGAAATATTTGTTGAAAAGGACCTCATGTCTTTCTGGCACATGTACTACAAAGGCTCGGCTTACATGATATGACATCGTCTATAGTCCTACACTCCTCACCAAATATATTTGTGTCAGTCGTGTGCAGAAGCTCGAATTAGAATCAGTACATGTTGTCAACACAAAAATATTTATAACGTCTAACCACTTATTTGCAATTGACTGTATGAATGTGTCTTACTGTAAATGTGATTTTACCTGTGATACATGTATGATTGATTGAGTTATCTACATGTTTCCTCAGAATCCTGTAACACAAGTAGGGAGGTGATTAACAAGATTCTCTGCTAATGTATGTAAAACATGCAATGACTACTGAAGACTGATTATGAGATGACTCTCCTAGATGTGTGACCCTTGTGAAGCCTGCGTGTCCGTCTGTAAGTTGTAGGTACCCACTTTAATACGAATCTGAATAGTTAATGATGTCTGCCCCGATGTGACAAGACCTAGACCGAGAAACACTCTGAAAACATCTGACACTATGTGGCGTTATACATGTGCCATGTTGCAGTCAACTCTTCATCCTGGGTGGTGAATGCCTATCTCAGCTCCTGATGTGTCTCCTCGTACATATAGATACATCTAAGCGACTGATATGTCGATTCGATGAGCTATATAGTGCATATGTTGAACTAACTCGGTGAATACTATAGATCTAAGATAAACATAGTATCGTAGAAAGCCCGCTTCGCGCTTATCCACTCCTCGCTCAGGCAGCGCCCCACGACGCCCTCTAGTCCCTGGCATCAGAACTGTACAGTTAGGGGATGCACGTGTTGGTGAATTAGTATGAAATGGAAGAGAAATATGATTTTTGCTAGTGAATTGTATGTGTGTTAAAGTTTCCTAGGACTATCCTTTTATAGCAAGGAGGTTTTGGAAAAACTACCTTAATTCACATGGTTTAGGATGGTGGTTAAGGGTACCATGTGTAAGACTTGATTTGCCAATTTATGGAAGAGAGTTTCAATGTTGTACTTGGTGGGGTCATGAAGAGATACTAGTGAAGATTTTTAAGATTTATCAAGTGTGTAAGATATATATCAGGCTATTGGTATTCTAGTTGTTATAAATGAGTTGGATTTTTAGGTAGATCTAGGTGCGTAATAGTGGGTGAGTTGGGTTTGAGTGGATAGAGTATTGGATCTTGTTGTCGCGTGACTGTACTTCGAGGTTGCCACGCAAGAAGAGACGATGACATTGCGAAACGTACGAAGCGAGTTTTAGCGTCAAAGCCACATCTATAGGTAAATTAATTGATGATACATGTTATGAGATTATATTGCGCTTTGAATAGACCGCAATTACTCAGCTTTGACTATGATGACCTAATATCTAAATATTTTGTTTGGTGTGCGATACTAGTGAAGGAGTATAGTATGATTTGACTAACGTGTCTGACGCATGCGTTAAGTGTGATCTGCTCTATCGGAGTCATGAGATGTGTAAATGCATGGGGCGTAATAACTCTAAAATAAATAATAAATTAAATGAATGTTCGATAATGACGTGGCAAAATCTCTCGATAGAAGATAGATCTAGGTTTGTAGATTCGTCGTTGAAGTTCGTATGAGTCAGTTAGTAGCTGCAATTGTTGATTCGTGTAAATAAGAGATGACTCAAGTAAGAAGATAATAGTGATCGTAGAGTAAAGGATACATGTGTGCCACGATCAACGCTCACAGCATGACTTGTTAGTGCCCTAGAACATAGATGCGTCATTCATAGATTTGTGTAGTTTTGGATTTCCTCAAGGTTTTATTCATATTTCATCGAACGTCGAATAGAGATGAGTCTAAAAGGCATATGACGCCTATGCCCTTGGTCTATGTAGCCCCCCTGCAGTACGCGAATCTCAGAAATCTGATGATGTGGCGAATCTTCCAAGACATACCTATCGAGATACGGTAATTTTTAGGTCTTGCAGGTTATTCTTCGGAGTTTCAATCAAAGATTTTTCAAAAATTGCTAAGCCAATTTTATGCCGAAGCTGTGCCAAGAGATAAATCGCAGCTATGATTTCATTGAATATGGGGTGTTAACAAGGCAAGAAGCATATCGCTAGGGGTGGCAATTCAGGTCGGGTTCGGGTTGTCGGGTTCGGGTTGACAGGTTGGCGGGTCAGAAAATCCCAACCCAAACCTAACCCATTTAAATAATCGGGTCAACTATGTCAACCCTAACCTGTTTACACATAACCCGAACCTGACCCATTTAACCCGTATATACTTCGGTTGGCGGGTTAAATAGGTTACACGGGTTGAACAGGTTAAACGGGTTTCAGATTGACCCATTTAACCCGTTTCATATACAAAAGTTAGCACATTACACGGGTTAAACACGTTAAACGGGTTTGTGGGTGGACCCATTAAAACCATTTAACTTGTATAATAAAATATAAATAATTTTAAATTTAAGAAAAAAATCTTAAACGGGTTGGCGGGTCGACCCACTCAATTTATTCTCAACCCGAACCTGACCTGTTTAATAAACGGGTTAGATGGGTCGACCCAAACCCGACCCAAATCTATTTAGACTCAACCCGAACCTGTTAATTTTCGTGTCGGTTTCAAGTCGGGTTTCGTGTCGAGTCAGAAATTGCCACCCCTAGTCATGACTATTGGTTTACATCTCCCCAAACAAATTTTGGAAGCTCAAATAGAGGCACAAAAACCAGAGAACTTCAAGAACGAAGACGTAGGAGGTATGATCAGGAAGGATATATCGAAGGAAAAGTTAGAACCCCATGCCGACGGAACTCTATGCTTAAATGACAGGAATTGGTTGCCATGTTATGGTGATTTAAGGACTGTGATTATGCACGAGTCCCATAAGTCAAAATACTCCATTCATCCGGGTTCTGACAAGATGTATCAGGACATGAAGAAGCTATATTGGTGGCTCAATATGAAGGCCGACATCGCCACCTATGTTCGCAAATGTTTGACATGTGCTAAGGTCAAGGTTGAACACCAAAGGCCATCAGGTTTATTGGTGCAACCCGAGATACCTCAATGAAAGTGGGATAATATCAATTTGGCTTTTGTCACGAAGCTTCCTAAGTCGTCACAAGGTTATGACACTATTTAGGTGACTATTGACCGACTTACTAAATCTGCACTCTTCTTACCAATGAGGGAAACTGATCCCATGGAGAAATTGGCGAGAATGTATCTTAAGGAGGTATTCACGAGGCGTAGAATACCCATCTCAATCATTTATGATCATGACGGTAGATTCGCATCAAATTTTTGGAGGTCACTTCAGAAGGCTTTGGGTACTAGTTTGGATATGAGTACTACGTATCATCCAGAGACTGATGGACAAAACGAGAGGAATATTCAAACTCTCGAGGATATGCTACGTGCTTATGTGATCGACTTTGGAAATGGTTGGGTTAAGCATTTGCCATTAGTTGAGTTTTCATATAACAATAGTTATCACGCTAGCATCAAGTCTGCACCATTTGAGGCACTTTACGGTCGAAAGTGTCGCTCACCTGTTTGTTGGGCCGAGGTTGGAGAAGTTCAACTCACCGGTCCAGAAATAGTTCAAGAGACAACCGAGAAAGTCATTCAGATTAAGCAAAGGAATCAAGCTACTCATGATCGATAAAATAGTTACGCCGATTTAAAGCATAATTCAATAGAATTTTAAGTTAGAGATAGAGTTATGCTTAAAGTTTCACCTTGGAAAGGGGTCATACATTTTGGCAAACGGGGGAAGTTAAACCCTAGGTATGTTGGACCTTTTAAGGTGTTGGCTAAGGTTGGAGCTGTTGCTTACAAGCTTGAGCTTCCTCAAGAGTTGAGCAGAGTTCACAGTACATTTCATGTATCCAACTTGAAGAAATGTTATTCCGACGAACCATTAGCTGTTCCGTTGGATGGACTTCATATTGATGATAAGCTCTATTTTGTGGAGGAGCCTATAGAAATCATGGATCGAGAAGTCAAGCGGTTGAATCAAATCTGTATCCTAATTGTCAAGGTTCAATGGAACTCTAGGAGGGGTCCTGAGTTCACATGGGTACGTGTCAAAAGAAGTATCCGCATCTCTTCACTAAACCCATACCTTCGTCAAGTGTCGTGACTTGAGCCTTGAGGACAAGGCTCTTCTAACGGGAGGAGACTGTAACATTTCACATTTTCAAGTCATTTTACGACCCTAATTATTCCATTATTTATTTTTAGGCTTTTACGCGTTTACTTTTAATTTTTATCGTTAAGTTAAATCGCGTAAACTAAAAATGAGCATTTAATGTAAACGGGCATCAAACAATAAAATATTTACGTCAAGTAAGTGTTATAAAGTTATTAGGGTGATAAATTATAACTTTACGCTTTTTATTTTTATTGGTTACGTAAAACGTTTACGTAACGCAATAAAACGTTTACGTAACGCAATAAAACTACACTTTTGCATGCATGGCAAACCATAAACCCATTTAGACTTCAACAAATACCCACCAATACATTTTTAACAAAGTTTTTATAAAAATTATACCCATTTCTTCTCATATTTGGTTTTACATGCATACACATACCTATATCACTTCAAATTAAATCCAACAATACTCTACTAACACCAGGGGCGGAGCCAGGAATTCGCGTTAGGGGGGCCGTAAATAGTCTTTATAATAACATACAATGAATAGATCAATTGTAATATTTACTCGACAAGATGGGAAAATGAAGAAACCAAAACCAACGTGGTTCCTTTACATAGTCGAGAAGAAAAAATAACGAACAACAAGTCGGGTCGTGGTTCGGGTACGATTTACAAAAATATTGTTAATACATAACATCTTCGCATATAACAAGTCTAGATTAGTATAGTAAAAATAATTTGACATATGTAATACTAGTAATTTATTTATATTAGTCCTATATCAATTACTGTGCTACCTACTACTAAGCTATTACCTAAAGGTATCACATGTGCGGCTATTAAATGACAATTGATGTTAAAAGAATGGAAATTACATTATCACAACAAGTTGGAATACAAAAAGCAAATACAATTTACTATATTTATAAAAAAAGACTTCTTTCTCTTTCTTCTATCATCTTCCCCATCTCTTCTCCATTTTTCTTTTTTTTTAATTTTTTCTTTCAATGTCATTCTCCACAAGTTATCATCGGACGAGCATAATAAGCATGTTTTTCCCATTGATAGGGGATAGCTTTAAGGGTTTACAGAAATGTAGACTGAAAACATAGCCACAAGCTCGGGTAGTTGGACCAGTTGGGGGTGGCCGAGCACCCGCTAGCCACCCCACTGGCTCCGCCTCACCACCCTTTGCTTTCTTTATTACAAAGGTAAAAAGTTGCAGAAAACAACGTGACCTTGTTGGAAATGTTGGAAAAGTTGGGTGCTGTGGCGCTGGAATAGGTGGCATAATTAAGGGAGAAAGAGAGCATGCCAAATGCCATTTCACATCAATCTTACACCAAAGCATGCTTGTATTTAAAGTCCCATACTTGTTCTTATACTTGGACTATCTTTTCTTACAACCTACTAATATAATAAGCTTTAATACATGCCCTAAGGCCTTCCTAAACAGTATACCCCAATCCAAACCTCAATACCACTTGTTGGTTTCACTAGATGGTATTCTTGCATGACTTGGCTATAAAAAGATACCATAACGTATAAGCAAACATACACTTAACATTTTTAAGACAAAAACTAAACACAAACTCTCTCCATCTCACTCCTAGCTCACGGTTTGCAAACACACACTCAAATAATTCATAGTTTTGATTTCTAAGGTATTTCAATCATACAAGGTTCATTGTTAGGCATATCTAAGATGTATTGGAAGCTTGGTTAATTGGTTACGAGGGTTTTACAAGTATAAGAAAGTTAGGGTTTTCTTGGTTAGATTAGGGTTTTGTGAAAGCAAATTTTAGGTTAATACTTATGTCTTGCTTGTGTTACAATCTTTATCCATCTTGTTAAGGTCTTCTAAGAACCCTAAACTTTTCATATTATTCATTTTATGATTTATATCATTGTTATATAGTTAATCATCACCCATGGGTATTTTAAAAGTTTATAAAATGGATTTTTACACTAGTATATAATTCAAACTTCATTTTTCATAGTATGTTATGAGGCTAAAATGATGATAAAAGGCAAGAACATACTTTGTGTAATTATTTGTTAATTTATAAAACTAATTTATAAATTAATTATATAAAAGTTTATGTATTAACTTTATGAATAAATAAATGTGAAGACTTGTTATTCTTGGACATATTCTTGTACGTATATTATAGGACTATAAAGTATACACAAGATAGTGTATGAATCATATTAGAGGACTTGTAGTTATTTAATTAAGTGAAAAGTGTATAAAATGAGTTTATAAAATTTATTATATAAAAACTTAAAAAGCTACTGTTTTAATTCGAACCATATAATAATTATTTTATAATTTTATATTTTATTAAAATAGTACATCTCATAAGGATCGTAAGCATATAAAGAACTCGAAATCCGAATTATAATGAAGAGGTTATGAAATTTACAAGATTATACGTAAAAGTGTTTTTATAAAAGTATTTTTATAAAAACTACAAAGATTTCGAATCTGATGAAAATATAAACTCATTTTTCTGTTAAAGTACAACTTATGAGGATTTCAAAACTATAAAGTAGACCAAAAATGGATTTAAAACGAAGAAGTTACGCTATTTACAAGTTTACGATAAAAAGTATTTCTATAAAAGTAATTTTATAAAAATGTGTTTTATTGTACAAAGAACAGATGGTTGTTGGAAAATTTTTTTCTAGATAGATCTTTTTAATTACGAAGACTTGAACATAAGAATCACTAGAAACCGAATTAAAACGAATGAGTTATGATGTTTACGAGATTACAAAAGTAGTTTTATATAATTTTACAAAAACAGTAAAAGTTACTGTTCATCAGTAGCTAAAATATTGTAAATGTAATATTTTGATAGATTTTTTTAATACGAAGTCGTGGGCATAAAAAACGTATAAAACGGAGTTAAAACGAAAAAGATATAATGTTTATAAAACCTTATGCACTATTTTTATACTTGTGCACTATTTTTGTGAAATCAATTAAACTAATTATATAATATTATTATATAATTACATAAAGGTGTTAAAACAATTATTATTTATAAACGATCAATTGTTGGACAAATATAACATTTTTACGAATACCTTAGGATTGGCCCCAAGCGTGGCTACTTAAGGCCCCTAACTTGGGCCTCATTCCTGTTCTGGTTCTGAATGATACGGAGGATTGCATACGTTGGCGTGATGGAAATGGTAATGTGACTAGTTTTTCTGTTAAATGTGCGTGGGAGGCCTTACGTCCGCAAGGGGTTGAGGTTCCATGGTATTCTATAGTTTGGTTTTCGCATTGCATACCACGTCATGCGTTTCACATGTGGCTCATTATGAGACGTAGTCTGAAAACCCAAGATAAGTTGCGGTCGTGGGACGTTGGTCCTGATATTGATATTACGCAGCTTAGATGTTCTTTATGCGGCTTGCAAATGGATTCACATGAGCATACTTTCTTTGAATGTAGCTTTTCGTCTAAAGTTTGGAGTCTTCTTCGCCACCTTGCTGGAATGGAGAGGGTTGCACCTGTTTTGGAGGATATTATTGCTTGGCTCCTTCCTATAGGAGCTAAGCGCTCGTTTAATAGTGTAGTGGGGAAGCTCTTGTTTGCGGCAGCAACATATTTTATTTGGAGTGAAAGGAATAATCGTTTATTCAAGAACCAAAGAAGAACCCCGGAAGACATTAGAGATCTTGTTATGGTAACGGTGAGGCTTAAGTTAGTCACATTCAGATTCAAGAATAAGCCGCGCGTTGCCAAAATGCTTTCGGAATGGAAGATGCCTAGTAATTTTAGACTCTATAGTTCATAATTTATTAGGCATGTAACTTCTTATGGCATGTCATAAGTTGTAGTTGGTAGTTCAAGTCTAGGCTTGAGGTTAATGTGGTACTTTAGCCACATTCCATTGTACTAAACCTTCTTTTTATGATTAATATACTTTACCGGGGTAACCCTTTACCCAAAAAAAATTATATTATTTAATTCTATAAATTAAACAAACATGTTTAGGTGGTGATGTAACTATATAGAATTATATGTTGGGTTAGTTATTCAAAGTACATGGTACTCATACGACCTATATTTAATTAGGTTACATTCGGACTACGTGACGATTTTCACACTATTTGATTTAGATAATCAATTCATTCACTGAGGTGAGTTCATAGCCCCATGTTTTACAATTACAATGATTTACAACTTTTAGGGTGAGAAACATGCATTGTTTTACACATTGGACGCAAGTGTACATTTTAACATGATTACGTGTTTGCCTAAGTAGCGATAACCCACTGAGCCCATTATCATGAACTATAAATTACTTGGTGTAAGCGTGAATGTTATAAATAGATCTATTTGGGATTGACCTCCCCGTTTGGGTGAGTAGCGCTCACTGTGCCAGTTTGCCAGACAACGGACGTATACCATGTCGGATTTGGGATGTTGCGGGTTAGAACATCATCAAAGGCAATGTAGGCAATTTATATTGCATTCATACATGTCGAGCTTCAGTGTCATGAGCTTAGGAAAATGTTATTACTTTTTGTGATGTTTGCATCTGTTGCATTAGCATACACTTGGAAATCTTGCGGCCCTATATTACATTTACATAAAGATGTGAATTCACCAACTTTATTTGGACGTTTTAAAGCATGTTTTTCTCAGGACAATAAGGTGCAAGTCAAGGATACATTGGTGGTCGTTATTTTGGATGTCATTGCATAAAGATTTAGAAGCATTACATTTTGGGGATATTTGTTATGTTTTAAAATCTTTACATTTACAAGTGAACAGGTTAAGCCGTTGTGCTTTTGTAACAAACAATTTTAGTTATTCCAATGTATCAGTTTCAAACGACTCATTTAGAGGTCGTTCTCATATCTTGTGCTATTGATTCATGATGTAACGCTCCCGGACACAAATTTCACTACGACCCTATTTGGGGGTGTCACAACCACCTTCTCAACCTCCCAAACACCCTTTATACCACCTTTTTGATCACATCTTCCACCACCACCAACCTTCATACCACTTGATCAATACCTATGGATTGACCAACCGTCATCCATTCTACCCTCTCAAGAACACACTTGTGCAGATTGCCAACGCACTCAAACCCTCATCCATGAGGTTCGGGATTAAATGCGTTTCATGTTTCATCATGTCCTTGAACACCTCACTAATCTCACAAACCAAAAACCATAAGATGGTATTTGCAAACAAAAGGGACCATAGTAGCTTGATAGGGTAACTAGTTATTCCAATAATTAGAACTAGGCCGTGATTTTATTTTTTCGTGTTCAAAATTATTACGAACATTGTATGTTTTACTTCATGGTTAAAAGTTCACTAATATAATGTTATGTTATCGTGGTTATGTCTTCCATACATTAATGCTTTTTTCATTTGCTATGTTCTTGTGTTATTTGTGATTGTGATAATACATATTTAATCTCTTTTAAGCATGCTTGTTCTCTTTTAAGTGTTGTCTGCATGTTTAGGTCACCCGGTTCCCTTTTGCAAAGAAGGCCGATACCTTTTTACAAAGGCCCCGACAGAACCGGGTGCACAGGATTTTATATATATATATTTCTATTATTCTTGAAAATTTTAGAAATAACTTCTTTCTTTTGTAGGGATTCCTGAACTAGGGGGAGCTTAGAATCACGGCTAGTATCATCTCACTAACATTTTTGTAGCATTCAAAATCTATTTGGATTCCTTGACGCCCTCATTAAGGGGGATCTCTCGTCAAGGGGGAGCATAGCATCCGATTCAATTCGAATTACTACTTTAACTTTTATTATTTCATTTGACCTGATTCACTTCAGTTCATTTCATATATTTTTTTCTCGTTATACATCGCATATAATTGTTAGTTTTTCTTCGACGCTCTTTCTGTTTCGACAAAAAAGGGGAGAAGGAAGTAAAAACTCCAATTTAAAACCTATAAATTTTATACTTTCCTTCCAACAATCTTATGTTTTGTCATCAACAAAAGGGGGAGATTATTAATACAAATAAGCAGTAAAAACGCGTATTTATATTTTACGATCTATCCATGTTTTGTCGATGACAATCATAAGATCATCGAAAGTAGAAAACAAAGTTTATATGTTTTAAACAAATAGTTTTCTAACTCAACACATCCATCATATATCAAACATCATCAATCATCATCCATCATACATTATAAATCATTCTTCTATATTAATTAAGTTGTTTCTTTTCACAAAATTTAAACATACAAGTAACTACACATGTAATTTTAAAATGTGTCATTTATATATATTAACAAATGTAATTAACTTGGACACTTTATTTTCAAAATGTTCCAAACAAAGTTAATTACACGCTTTTATTCATAACAAAACAACAAAAATATTCTTGCACCTTTTATTTTTGTTTCTAAACAACTTTGGTTACTTACATACTTTTGAAGTATACAAAAGAAAAATAAATTCACAAATTGTTACTTACCTCATGCATGACATCACTCGAAATTTTGAAAAGATCTTAAAAAGATTACAAAAGATTTTGTAGTAAAAATTCGGATTTTACACTGCCAGTCACCCGATACCCTCGGGTTATACTGGCCGGAACCTTTTGAGAAAGGTTTTGCCAGAACCGGTGAACAGTAGACAACTTTGCCTATAAATAGCAAACCATTTCTCTTGTTTTAGGCATCCATTTCACATACATTCTCTCTTGCATTTTCTAATCCTTAATCTCAGATCAAGATATCATTCATGTTTCATTTTTTGTGACTTTCTTATTAGGAGAAGATGTTGCCAAGTTATTCATTCGAGTCGATCAAGCTTCAAGTTTACTTGTCACAAGCATCATTCATCATATCAAGATCATCCTACCGATTCTTGCTCATCATTCATTCATTGTACACATCAAACAAACACCTTATAAAATGTAGAGTGTATATAGGTTGGTTCTACTGGTGTTAGGACTCGGTATTTAGCTTTGTACCGGATAAAGTATAAGCGACGTAGGTTTGGTTCTAACGGTGATAGGACTCGGTATTAAGCTATGTACCGGATAAAGTGTAAGCGACGCATGGTTGGTTCTACCGATGTTAGGACTAGGTATATAGCTTAATACCGGATAAAGTATAAGCGACGCTGTGAGGCTTCTCCGTCGATATAAGAAGCTTGTGGATGTAGTGATTACAATCTCCTGAGTTGGGTACTCAGGGAGTGGAGTAGGGCAAGGAAGGAGTCCTTGTAACCGAACCACTATAAATACTTGTGTCATGGCTATATCCTTTACTTTTATTAATCGTACTCGTTTGTTTACTAAAAGAATAGATCCATATTTATATAATCATTTACAATATCTAGATCTAAATATTTTCTCAATACTTAACAAATAAATTTAAAATACAGTTTTTAATTGGTAAAACTATTCAATCCCCCCCCCCCTTCTAGTTTTCCACACTTTCATTTGATGGTATGTTGAAAGTATATTCATACTAGGTTTAGAAAGAAGTTCTAGACTTGGCTGGAGGCGTTTGATAAAAGAATTGAGTTGACATTTTGTTCAAAACGACAGAATTTGTTTTTGCTCCTCTCTAAGTCTAAACCTAATTGGAGTGTTTCCAAATGCTCAAGTATCATGTACATACCTTTATTGAAGTTTTCACATGTGTCATGTAAGAGAAAAGCCGACAAAACAAAATCTGTAAAAATAGATGCCGTGAGTGGCGCGCTGGCCATGTGCTGGCGCGTGACCAACGCGCCAAATTAACAATTCTTGTGTTCTGGATTTTGGCTATCGTTTATTATTTTAAGTGTTGCGAACGTTTATTTGTCATCATTAAAACATAAAGGAGATCCTAGTCAATGTTGCACCAACAAGTCACGTGGGTGCAAATAGGTTGGTATAAAACAGAAAAGTGACAAAGACAAAAAACAGCCTCATTGAGCAATGGTGTTGCTGGAAAAAGACAAAAAATAGCCTTAGTGAAAGATACTATCTTGAATTCCAAGTCAGGGACCAACGCTGAAATAATAAAAAATTTGAAATTACAAAAAGCCCATGGTTGGAAAGTCAAATAGGAGCGATAGCCAGTCAAAGTAACGCCAGTTACGTATAACGGGACGCGAGGGACCAAACAACCACCAAAAATCAACTTTAAGGAGTAATGACATCAAACCAAATTACTAGGGACTAAATCCGCAATTCGCCCTAAGTTCAGGGACGAACGGTGTAATTTACCCTATAATTTAATTTAAGTGTGATAACATAATTAGTCCCAGGTGGTTAGTTTTTTACATGTTAGTCCTTTGATTTTTCTAAGAACATACACTATTAGTCCTTGATGATTACCTTTTGTTATAAGTCAGTCCTTCGATTTTTAGTAACACACATTATTAGTCCTTAATAATTACTTTTTATTACAAGTTAGTCTTTTAATTATTTAGTAACATACATTATTAGTCCTTAATGAATAGCAATGTACATTTTTCTTCCATGGTCTTTACGTTTTATTACAAATTCTTCCTTAAAATTTATATAATCTAATTTAAGTGTGATGCTTTATTTTATTTAACTTATGTAATGTTTTTAATTTAAGGTTTTGACTCGGGTGAACCTACAACTTCGGGTTCTTAGGTAGCGCGTGTTCCATCGATAAGCATGGCAAGAGATTTTTATTTTTATGTCGGCATGTATTAATTCAAAATCAATCTATAGAAGAAGTTCATGCCATAAATATATAATTGTGTCCCGCCATAACGCGTGGACAAAAGGTTCCTTGTTCCAACTCATTCCTAAACTAGATACACTCGTTTTTGTGAAAGTGTGTTTGGTAATATTTATCTAGAATACATTTACCGTGGTGAACATCGTCATTTTGAGAGGTTAATAAGCAAATAATGATATAGGTTGGCAAAGGTTAAAATAAAAATACAAATATTTATAAGAAGCATTAAAATGATTCAAGAAATTAAAATGTTCTTAATTTTTTTATAAATGAAAGCGCATCTAGTCCACTCGCTTTCATTGGTGTTCGTTGTGATATGACGTTGTGATTGTTTCAAGTTAAAGTTTCCCGACCCTCTTTAATGTGAGTGATATAGGACCAAAGGCATTAGACAATGGTGGCAATGATGGTTGTTGGTTTAGTAAATCTGTCATTTTCTTAAAACAAAGTTTTGTGGTTATGAAAACAAAGTTTTTAGTTGTAAAAAAAGAATGATATAAAAAAATTTGTTTGTATTTTTGATGAAAACATAAAGATTTTGAGTTTTTCCAGTGCTAGAAAATTGGCAAATGATAGCTTATTATGTTGCGTAAACCACAAATGGTATCATGTTTATGTAAGGTACGTAAAGCGGAGATTTGGGTGAATTAATGATGTTTGGATGAGAATAGAATAATCGTGTGTTTGGTTTCCCACGATAGCTAAGAACCCTAAGATAAGATCGACGATCGAAAGTCGGGGTAACACTTACATACGACTATGGTTTTAGTGTGTGTAAAATGGAGAAAAATACTTGATCCATCGTGCGAAAATCAACCGGTGTTTATAGAGATACAATTATGGTTTCGTGCCACCCACGAATGTGATCTAACGGTCCAGGATGACCCACATGGTGGTCATCTAATTGAGAAGATAAGAACGACACGTGGCGTGACATCATTAGTTCTGCTAAACATGGGAATGTTCTTATAATTCACATGTACTAGCGAAATACCCGCAACACTACCTTTACACCAATGAGGTAGTGACACGTGGTGATTGTTATAGCGATTTTTGGGATAAGATCTCAGGCTAATCGTTTTCTAGATATGTTGATCCAGGCTCAGAATGTTATGTTCCTGATCGATGTTTGCCTGGGAACTTGCTTCCCAGGTGGAACATGATGGGCTTCTAGTCCTTGTGTGCCTGTTGTGGACATATAGGCTTTAGCTATTTGACCTAAAACTCATATACATTATCATATAGTGCTTTTATTTTAGCGAAACGTCGTATTATATTTTATGTATCGTAATTTTTTTAATTTGATGAAATATTTATTTTTAATAAAAATGAAAAAGAAAATAAAAACTGGGATCCATTTGCGCGTATATCATGTTATAGCTTGGAAGGGTGTTTTTTTAAGATATGTAAGAATGATATAAGGTAAAAGCTAACGTGATGTCGTCTATAACAGCTATATGTGGCAACTTCACCAAGTTCTCTTAGCCATATCAAATAGTGAGTGTGAGTGATGACTAATGATGTGTTTCAAAAGCTTTAAATTTATAATACCAGAAATACCGGATAATTATATGGAAACACACAGGTAAAAGTATAACCCACGTATGTAGTATAATTTTTAAGGTAAGACCAGGTCGTTCCACGGGATTGGGTATTCTGAGAATAAGTCGATAATATTACGAAAAGAAGATTATCTTATAGACTGTCACGGATCTAAAGATAATGATTAAATTCAAGATAAAAAGGACATGTTTGGTTAAGGACCAAGAAACATTATGGATAAACTTGAGGAGGTGAATGATTCACGAATTAAATTATAATCGATTTAAGAATGTTTAATTATTTAGAAAGATTATCTATTGTTCATAATGAAAAACCCTTTCGGCCTTTATCTTTTATTATGAAAAATGCTTTAAGTGTGATTCGTGTTTGATAATGAGTAGTATAAGCTTGCTAAGCCAAGTTCGTTAGACATGTGGTTTAGCATTAAACCCTTTTGTACTTGGGTTAATGTTCGTTTACTTAGCCAATCCTCACAAGGCTAAGGTCTAGTTGTCATAGACAAACAACATGGAAATCAATCACTTAACCGGAGTCTTTCGACCTATATCCGGGATAAATGGTGATCAAACGAAGATTAAAGAATCCAAGTTCAAAAACATCAAGCTTATATTATTCATATCAAAGGTTCATTCAAAAGTCAAGTTTGATCCATAATATTCATATAGCACTTAACAAACATGTTAATCTACTCAACAATCATAATAACAACACATAGAATAACCATAATAAATCCAACATTCATATTATCAAGGTATAAAAACATGTTTTTATCAAATTTCAAGAGTAGAGATTCCAATTCTTACAATGCCTTTTAGGAACAAGACAATAATTTGAGTATGGTAACACTAGCAACTTCAACCTCCTGGAACTTTCTTCCTTCTCTACCCGGAAAATGATGAAGGTGGTGGTTAACCTTCTAAAGCTTCCTGGAAACTTCAAAAACAACTTGGAAATGATTTCCATTTCCAAGCTGAGAATTTGAGGATTGAAGTGATATAATGGGTGCCCACTTCCGCTCAAATTGTGTTTGTTTACTAGAGGGATTGGGGTATTTGTTGTGGAAAAAAGGAATTTTGGAAAGTTTAATAATTTATATCATCATCAATATTTCCTTGTAATTGCATGAAGAGTGCGCGAATTCGTATATTGTTGCCGCACTTGGTATTAATTAAGTCGCATTCAATTTAGGTGGATGGATAGTGCGCAGCCAATATACTTTGTGCGCCGCACTTTGGCTTTAATCATTAATCTTTTTATTTTTGTTCTAGATCCTTCTTGTAACGTTTGCGTTAGTGATTTATCTGGGATTTCTTTGCATCGTTAGTCTTTTTCTTCACTCTTCATCCTGATATGAATATTACACAATGGACATGGCAAACTTTGCATTATTTCATGAATTATGTATATTTTTAATGTATTTTCGAGAGATATTATATGTTTATTTTGTGGCTTATAAAACTAATGAGTTGATAATAATGTGGATGATGTGGTATTGACTTGAGTGATAAGAAAAAAGGGTTATTCTCAAATTCAAGAGTACCTATATGTATCTGAGAATCAAAAACAAACAAACTTAATTTAACATTTGATTTTTGATTTTGATATGGCTTTGGTAAATTGTAAACTAAAACGAACCAAAAACCAAATTTACATAAATATATGTATTTTCTTATATATCCAAACCGAAAACTAGATATGTAATTTATTCGGTTTAATTTTGACAAATTACAATTTCGGTTCAGTTTTTTCGGTTCGGTCTGGTTTCGGTTTACGGGTTTGTATTACCTAAATTCTGAACACCCCTACCTATGTGTTGTTACGAGGTTTGTAAACCCGCGCTCCGTTGTGGGGTGTTTGCGTACTGTGTCATTTTACGGTTATTTGATACTTGTTATGACCAACTGAATAACGACTTGCTATGTATATACGTGAAAAATAGCTAAGAATCTCAAAAAATGATTCGTTATTTTTCAAGAATTGTTTTATTTAGTCATCATGAGTTGAACATGCCAATTAATATGTTCAACGCTATTATTCTCAGGCCACGATTGTTGACAAGTCAATGTTGTAAGCATGTATTTTAATTAAGTTTTTCTTTTTGGCCCAATTCCAAACTGAATTTTGGCCCAATTACAAAGTGAAGTCCATGGCCCAATTTTAAAGTGAAATCCAAAACGCGCCTGATAAATGTAATGTATACGAGGTTTGCAAAACCGCGCTTTGTCGCGGGGTGTTTGTGTACTGTGTCGTTTTATGATTATTTGATATTTGTTGTGACCAACGAATAACGACTTGTTATGTATATACGTGAAAAATAGCTAAGACGTGCTTAGTCAATATTTGACGGACCAAATAAAAATAAGTTAAAGCTCATTCTAAAAAAATTGGCCCAAGCGAGAGCCCAAGCCCAAGCCCAAGCGAGCCCAAGCCCAAGGTCTTAACCCATTTGCTGGCCCATATACAAGCCCAAATGCCTGCTAAATGTAATGTATACGAGGTTTGCAAACCCGCACTTCGCGGCGGGGTGTTTGCGCATGATATCGTATAAACGCGTGTCGTAGTAATATAAAGTATTTCCTATTGGAATAAATAATCACTTGAGAACAAGTAAAAATCTAATCTTCCGAGTGTCGTATCCATGGCGAGAAATAAATTTTAGATTTACGTTAATGTTTGTCGTTTGATGCTTGATTGTCTTTTGGTTTTTGGTTTTGAATTATATTATTTATATAATAATAAGCTAAAATAATACTAAGATATAACTAAAACGGATATGCTTGTCAAGTGAGGCGAAAAGGTCATTAAGTGTGAAGGAAAGAGATAATAAAGAATTAGTAACCGTTTAAAAAAACTGTTTTCTCAATGATGACGAATTGAAACCCGTAAAAATATTATTTTCTCATAACGTTGGTTTATTTTGAAAACAATATCTTATATAACTATTAATTACTAGATTTGATGTTTGATTATTTCTTCGGATTTTGCCCTTCGAAACAATCAAATAAGAAATCTAAATAACCCGAAGATTATTAATCAACAAATCTCTTTTAAATCCACACTTAACTCACTTATCGCAGCTCAGTTAACAAACATATAAAAATCTACTTTCTAAACATGGAAACTAAACTAATAATAATAAGCATAACAATAATAACGAACATATTAAGCTAAATAAGCTAAAACTACTAATTATAGAAATAGGAAAAGAAAGTCGAACCCGAATGACGAAGCCGATACGAATGTAACCACCCGATTTAATAAACTATCAAAATACTTAAGTTTAGGTGCTTAAAGCATTAAACTTAAGATATTAAGCTAGCTTAATAGACCCTTAAGCTTCACGCCTCATGAGTTGAACCGACAATCGTCAAACAACAAACCAAACGAATTGTTGAAACAAATACCATAAGCCAACAATGAATAAAGCTCCAAAACCCATTTCCTAAAACTGCTCTAAAATCATCACCCACTTTTCAAAACTATTTATTGTCAG
>BQNB010013318.1:0-77414 GCA_026074375.1 Tanacetum coccineum | reverse complement strand
TTAGCCATTATCACAGGTCATGCATGGGTTCCAATACACTATAAGCCACTACAACCCAATGCACATAACCCATGACCCATGTTAATTACCTATTATCGATCACCAGTCGTGTATATGTTGATAACATGACACTATAATCCACTACAACCCAATGCACATGACCCGTGACCCATGTTAATTACTCATTTTCGATCACCAGTCATGGATGTGTCATAACATGACACTCTAAGCAACTATAATGCATATGACCCATATGATGTCAAATACCTATTAATGAATGTCAGCAGTGATAACCTAATGCACATAACCCATGAACCATGTGAATTAGCCATTATCACCGGTCATGCATAGGTTCCAATACACTATAAGCCACTACAACCCAATGCACATGACCCATAACCAATGACCCATGTTAATTACCAATTGTCGATCACCAGTCGTGTATATGTCAATAACATGACACTATAAGCCACTACAACCCAATGCACATAACCCATGACCCATATTAATTACCCATTGTCGATAACCAGTCATGGATGTGTCGTAACATGACACTCTAAGCAACTATAACCCAATGCATATGACCCATATAATGTCAAATACCCATTAATAAATGTGACCAATGATAACCAAATGCACATGACCTATGAACCATGTGAATTAGCCATTATCACTGGTCATGCATGGGTTCCAATATACTATATGCCACTACAACCCAATACACATAACCCATGACCCATGTTAATTACCTATTTTCGATCACCAGTCGTGTATATATCGATAACATGACACTATAAGCCACTACAACCCAATGCACATGACCCATGACCCATGTTAATTACCCATTGTCGATCACCAGTCATGGATGTGTCGTAACATAACACTCTAAGCAACTACAACCTAATGCATATGACCCATATGATGTCAAATACCCATTAATAAATGTGACCAATGATAACCTAATGCACATGACCCATGAACCATGTGAATTAGCCATTATCACCAGTCATGCATGGGTTCCATTACACTATTAGCCACTATAACCCAATGCACATGGGTTTCATTACACTATAAGCCAACTAAACAACAAAATAGCCAAAAATGGCAATCCGATTACTCACCGATTAATCCCGCCTAGAATGATTACAAGCTACAGGGAGGTTGATAGCCCGATTATCGATTCGCGATTTTTTCAATCTTTGCTACTATTTCTTTAAATTTTTTGTAAACAAGTAACAAAACTTTTATTCATGACTATTATCATTGCTAAAGGTATTTTTTCTGATTAATCCCGCCTAGAATGATGTACAAGCTACAGGGAGGTCGACCACCCAGCTATCGATTCGCGATTTTTTTCAACCTTTGCTACTATTTCTTTAATTTTTTTGTAAACAAGTAACAAAACTTTTATTCATGACTATTATCGTTGCTAAAGGTATTTTCCCGATTAATCCAGCCTAGAACGATTTACAAGCTACAGGGAGGTCGACCGCCCGGCTATCGATTCGCGATTTTTTCAACCTTTGCTACTAGTTCGTTAAAATTTTTGTAAACAAGTAACAAAACTTTTATTCACGGCAATTATCGCGGCTAAAGTTATTTTCCCTCTAATATTTTTGTGAAATATTTTGTAAAATTCATAAAATACTTTTAGTCACGTGACTAAATGTATTCCCCCCAAAAATTTAATGAATCCCATTCCAAATTAATCACACAAACAACTCCTCCTGTCACCGCCACAACTCCCTCTCATCTCACCACAAATCCGTCACCACCACAGCTCTCATCACGTCACTCTCTGGTCGCTGTCACTCTCCCGTCATAGACCCACCACTCCCGTCAAACAGTAAATGTTCTTAATCATTCAAACCCTCTCAAAATAACAAACCCTAACTCAATTTCATCAATCTTTTTTCGAACCTTAACAACAATGGCGGCTTTGAAATTTGTTGATTATCACAATATGGTAGCATACTTGGAACGGCCAACTGATAGTGATGATTTCACAGAGATAGTAGATTTCTTGAATGCAAACCCCATAAGGTATGCTTTGACTATTAATCCTACTATCTATGTTTCATGCATTGAGCAGTTTTGGTCTACTGCCAAGGCCCAAACAATCAATGAAGAAACACAGATTCATGCCTTGGTAGATGGCAAGAAAATAGTCATAACTGAATCATCTGTGAGGAGAGACCTTCAATTTGCAGATGAGGATGGTACTGATTGTCTTCCAACAACTACTATTTTTGAAAACTTGAAGTTGATGGGGTATGAGAATCTTTCTGATAAACTTACATTTTTCAAATCTTACTTCTCCCATCAATGGAAATTTCTTGTTCATACCATTTTGCAGTGCTTAAGTCCAAAGAAAACTGCTTGGAATGAGTTCAGTAGCAATATAGCTTCTGCTATTATTTGTTTGGCAACTAACCAAAAGTTTAATTTTTCTAAAATGGGTATGACTAGAAACTTGGATAGTCTTTCTGCTAAATTTTTAATGTATCCAAGGTTTTGGAAAGTGTTTTTGGACAAACAACTTGACAAGGTGCCCTCTCATAATACTGTTTACAATGCACCTTGTCATACTAAAAAGGTTTTTGCTAATATGAAAAGAATTGGAAAAGATTTTTCAGGAAAAGTAACACCCTTTGTTGAACACTATGCTGAACAACATCAATCAAAGTGGTGACAGTTTGGAAAGAGGCTGCGCACTGACTACTTCTAGCTTAGAAGCAGAGCATGTCAGTGGTAACATCACTAAGACCCAATCCAAGGCAACACTTAATGAGCCTACTCCTCAAGAAACTGGTTCAGTTAGTGGTCCCAGGCTCCAAGACACCATGGGGGACACAATTGCACGAACTAGGTTTGAGAATGTGTCTAAAACATCCTATGATTCACAACTCAGAGGAGTTAACACACCTCGAAGTGAGGAGGATAGTATGCAACTTAAAGAATTGATGGAAATGTGTACCAATTTGCTACAAAGAATTCAAGACTTTCAAACTACAAAGACTGCTCAAGCTAAGGAGATGACAAGCCTGAAAAAGATGGTCAAAAAGCTAGAACAAAGAGGAAGGTCAAGAACTCCAAGGTTGAAAAGGTTGGAACACAGAAGGTTGAATCCTTTGAGCTAGCAAGTTTGGGTGAATCAGAGGATGCGTCCAAACAGTGGGGAATATTTCGGAGAATTATGCAGATGAAGATATTTTACTGGTTCAGAGGATGCCGGGATTCAAGGAGGTTTTGGATGAAGTGAGATATGTTTGATACAAGTGTTTTTAATGATGAAGAAGTGTTTGCAGGACATGACATGGCAGATCAAGAAGTTAATGTTGCTAAAAAGGAAGTTAGTACTGCTAATCCAGTTACTACTGCTGGTGAAGTAGTTACTACTGCCAGTGTTGATATTAGTACTGCTAGTGTTCCAATAACTGTTAGTACTGCTACACCAACTACTCCTCCAACTACAACAACTGAAGATGATATGACTCTTGCTGAGACTTTAATGGAGATCAAGAGTGCTAAACCAAAGGCAATAGGAGTGGTTATGCAAGAGCCAAGTGAGATTCCAAGAATAAGTGTTGCACAACAACAAATTTAAGAAAAGGCTCAAGGTTCAAAAGATAAAGGTAAAGCCATATATTGAAGAAAAGAACCAAAAGAACCAACAAAGATAAAAGATCAAATTAAGCATGATAAGGAACTTGCTTAAAGACTTGATGCTCAACTTCAAGCAGAAATGGAGAAAGAAGATAGGCTTGCAAGACAAAGAGAAGAAGAAGATAACATTGTTTCATGAGATAATGCTCAAGCTATGATGGAAGCAGATTATCAAATGGCTGAAAGATTACACGCAGAAGAGAACAACATTGACGGATGAAGAAAAACAAGTTTATTTGTACACTCCTTAGATGCAAGGAAGAAACATTTTGCAGCATTGAGAGCACAAGAAATAAGGAACAAACCACCTACTAAAATGCAAAAGAGAACTACAATGTGTAATTATCTGAAAAACATGGCTGGATACAAGCACAATCAGTTGAGACACAAAAGTTTTGATGATATTCAAAAGCTGTTTGACAAAGCTCTTAAGAGAGTAAACATATTTGTGCCTATGGATACTGAGAAGGTAGAAGGTAGTAAAGCAAAAGCAGTGAGACAAGAGTGGAAGAAAGTTCAAAGAGAGCAGGAGAAGAACTTGATAGAGAATCCACAAAGAAGCAAAAGGTAGAGGATGAGACTAAACAAGCAGAGCTCAAAGAATGTTTTAAGATTATTCCATTTGATGAAAGAAGCAATGTTAGAACCATAAACCCTTTAAGCAACTAAACTCGCACCTAATTGTTGACTACAAGATCACTGAGAGATGAAAGAAAATATTTATTATCATATTACAAGAGCAGATGGAAGTACTAAAGTTTATATGAGATTTGAGGATATGCTGAAAATGTTTGATAGAGAAGACCTTGAAGTCTTGTACATAAATAGTGAAAGACATGTTTAGAGTCAACCAAAGCCAGTTTAGGATGAACAGAGTATTATGGGGAAACTTAATGACTATGTTTGAACCAAGTGCATGTGATGAGATGTGGAGAGAACAAGGGAGATACTTGATTAAGAGCTAGAAGCTTATTGATTCATGTGGAGTACATTGCTTGATGTTGGAATCTATGTACATCTATATGTTGGTAGATAAAGAGTATCCTTTTGCACAATTTACATATAGAAGAATGTGGGAAGGGAAGCTAAGAGTTGATTATGAGTGTGAAATGGCTTTTGAGCTTCTTAGGTTTATCAAGAAACAGCTTAAGAAGTGAAGAGATGTTTGGAGACTATTGTGGAAGAAATAACAGTGTTTTTTTATGAATATCATAAATCCATGGAAACTATTGGTATCCCACCTGATAAACATGAAACTGATGAAAATGAGGAAGGAAAGCCATTGTCGGCCGGCAAATCAGGTGAAGTTTCTGTGGAACCCTTTTAGAAAGCACATTTGTATGTAATACAGAATACATATGAAATTGTACCGTATATCGAGTAAGTATTACTAACACATATCTATTTCATTACTTAAAATGTTATATCAAATATAATAATCAAAGACATTGTTTCAGGAGACAAAAGCAAGTTTTGAAAACAGAAAACCCGGGTAAGCGAATAGCATTTCTGGAGAACAAGCACAGTAACTCTTTTGCTAAGTGTTTAGGCAAAGAGGTAATTAATTATATGTTTATTTATAATTTTTTTTTGTTTGTTGTCCCTTCAATTTAAGCAATATATACTTGTAATTAAATTCAGGTTGAGTAGAGAGTTAGCAATCATCCAATAGAAAGTGTATAAGAAACTGTAAAGGTGGATATCATATGGACCTATGCACCACCGTAGTGAAATAGCGATGCATATAACATCAACGGGTATACCTTCATACGAATGTCATGATGGCACAGATTTACCAGAACAGTGGGGGTTAGTGTTATACGAAAATCCAAGTAAACCATGTCATGCTCAAGTTGTCACACTCTACCTTTATCATATTTGACCCGTTCTTAAAAAGCATATAGACATTCTATTTTTTGTACTTGTTTAAGGATTTATGTTTGTACTCTGCAAAACCTTTTTACGCTATTGTTTCCTAAACTACTCTTGTAAAGGATTTTGATTTATCTTTAATTTTTACTTCCTGTTTGGTTTATATGTTTGTATACGAGGCTTTCAAACCTGGGCGATGCCCCGGATGAGTCATGAAGTTGCTAATAAACTACTTAATTCTGCTTATTAAACTGCTTATTATCGGCTTTAAAACTGATTATTATATCTGCTGATAAGCTGATATGGATAAGGTGTGTTTGGTTTTTGGTTTTCAAAATACCAAAAAAATTAAAAGGAATCACGCCTAGAGAGAATCAAACCCGCAACCTCCAAGATAGAGGTCAAGTGGCTTACCATCTCAGCCAGGCAACCTATTCATCATAGGAAGAAGAATAGATTAAATTCTAAGCCTAACCCCTCTACCCCCTTAAACTCTTCCACCCATTCATAACACACATTTATTAATTCCAACCACCAATATCTTCAGTTACAGTAATCCCTAACAATTTTTCATAAACCCTAATTTCAAACATGGCAAATCAAAACGGTAACTTTATTATCTTCTTTTTTTTCTTATTCGTTGCTTTTTTTGCTTATTTTTTAGCTTATCTGCTAATGTGTGTCGATTATCTATTTTTTTCAAGCTTAACTGCTCATGTGTGTTGCTGTGTGTTGCTTATCTGCTCATGTTTCTTAAAATGATAACCTTTTTTGAATCCCCTTATATGCTTAACACATAGCAGTTTAAGGGTGTTTGGATTATAAAATTGGACCTTTTATGGGCCATCAACACAAGGATTGCTAGATGCTTATGGATATAACATAATTGAGGAATATCTATCATGGAACTACTTTCCAAGCACTAACAATGAAAGCACAGACAAGGAAACCACAGATAAGAGAAACCCAGACAAGGATTGCATTATTAACTCTAACTCTACAATGTTTAAATAGGTAAATTATGGACCAAGTTTGTAAGAAAACACAAACCCAAATATGTATAGCCATAGTACCAATTCACAAGGATCTGTGCTAGGACTACCAAATGTTACTACATTTGATAAATTGAAAAAAAATGGGAGCCAGGAATCAAAAACTGTGCAGATATAGGCAAAGGGGAAAAAGAAGGTGTCTGTGGAAGCTGATCATGCTCTTGCAGTTGATCAAAGTTTATTTGGGTAGTCTCAACATGGTATCTAACATGTATTAGATGTTAGGTTTTGTTTAGCAATCAAACTTTATGGTGATTATGTACTCTTTAAAACCTTATGAAATTTAATGTATTGGTCTGTTTGGTTTGTGATGTTATTGTCTGGTTTGTGTGTTATTGCAGCTTGCACATTGCATTTGTAGCTTGCATATGCACATTGCATTGTAACATTCCATTTTGCAAGCAAGCATTTGCACATTGCATTTGCATATTGCATATGCACATTGCATTTGTACATTGCATTTGCAAGCAAGCATTTGCACATTGCACTTGCACATTGCATTTGTAGGCTAAAGTACTTATTAAAACCTTATTAAAAGTGAAACAAGGTTGATAAATAATCAAGGGAGAAGAGTGTCACGATTTAATAATTAGTTTTCTTCTATAAGCTCTCCTTTAAGCTACTAGCCAAAACAATGAAGCTTAAACTTCTATATTACAAAGGAAATGCATTACATTAACGAATATGTTACTCTGGCAAGATGGTAACCCGCTTTGACTTCCGTAAGGGAGGTCGTGGTTATCCGCTTCTAAATCTTTCGCGTGGGGTGATAACATCCTTTTCTATTTTCTTGTATGAATATTGTGGTCACAATCCGATTTCACAATTTTGCTCTAAATAACATACCCCCCCAACCGTGGGAAAATACTTCACGATGGACGTTTATGAAATATATTGGTCCTCAAATAATCACCTTAAAATGTTGCCATAAACAAAATTAGTCACACATTTGTGATATGTTGTGGCTATTGTAAAGACATATAGTCACATGATCGTGCTATAAGTAAATGTGACTATACACATTAGCTTTTGGCAAGCTAACACAAACTAAACTTTAAACACATATATTAAGTTACGTGACCATATGTACTGGATAAAGTGACCAAAAGTGTTAATAAGTGTGACCATATGCTGTTTAAAGTGAAGAAATGTGTATTTTGTGTGACTATTGATCATCCAATGGCCACATGAATTTTATGTTTGTGTGGCCTTTTGAAATATTTAGTCACACAAAGCATGTTTGTTTTGGGTATAATAGTCCACATACAATTAACATAAAAGGTGGCCAAAATGTTTAATAAGTGTTGACCCATAATGCTGTTTAAAGTGAAGAGATGTGTTATGTGTGACAATTGAACATCCAATGGCTACAATGAATGTTATGATTTAGTGTGGCCTTATTTGGAATATTTAGTCACACAAAGCATGTTTTTTTGGTATTTAGTCACATACAATTAAGCATAAAGTGACCAAAAGTGTTAATAAGTGTGACCATATGTTGTTTAAAGGGAAGAAATGTGTATTTTGTGTGACTATTGATTATCCAAATAGGCCCCCACATAATTCTATATTTGTGGCCGTGTCCATGTTTGCCACATAGTTGAGCCAAATGATACTTTTTGTACTAGTTCTGATGATGAAAGTGAGGTAGAAATTATACCTAAGGATAAAACTGTTAGTTCTAGCATTGAAAAGATAAAATTTGCCCATGTGTGACCAAATCCACTTTTTGTACTAGTTCTGGTGATGAAAGTGAGGTAGAAATTATATACCTAAGGGATGAAAACTGTTAGTTCTAGCACGAAAAGAAAAATTTTGTTAAGTTTTGCTAGGGAAACAATAGAGAAGGTAGAAACATCTAAACAAAACAAACACTATCCTAGAGGGAACCAAAGAAACTGGAACAATCTTATGTCCCAAAGACTAGGAAGTGACTTTAAAATGGTTAATAAAGCTTGTTTTGTTTGTGGTAGTTTTGAGCATCTCTATTATGTGTGTGATAAAAAGGTTATAAGACCAGTGTGGAACAACTCAAGTAGGGTGAATCACAAGAACTTTGCTAATAAAATGACTCACCCTCACCCTAATAGAAGATTTGTTCCACAAGCAGTATTAACCAGGTCTGGCAAAATTAATACTGCTGGTGTAAGTGTTAATACTGCTGTCAGACCAGTTAATACTGCTGGCTCAAAACCAACTGTGAATCATCCTAGATCAATATCAAATGATTACAAAAGGGATATTCACAAGTCACAAGGCATTAATCAGTGTTAGCAAACAAGAACAGTATTTTCAATAAAAAGGTTAATACTGTCAGGGTAAAAGATACTACTGCTAGGGATAGAGCAGTAGTAAGTAAAAACAAGGGAAAAGGGGTTAATGCTGTTAAGGCCTCAGCATGCTGGGTTTGGAAAGCCAAAAACAGTAGTGCATCAAATACTTTCAAGAAATATTCTTACATTGATGCACAAGGCAGATCCAAGTCTATAATGGCTTGGATCCCCAAAGAGTCCTATTTCTCTTATTTTAATGAGGTGCAGGGGCAACCCATAGCCAGAAGGAGTATAAGGAAAAAGGGTTATGACAGTCGTTGCTCTAGGCGACTTGAACTAGAACCAAATCTATCTACTGAATATGAAGATTATGATGGTGGTTTTTGTCCTTGGAGATGTAAAGGTAGAATGTTCTGGAAAAGGTAAAATCAAAACAGAACATGGATTTTGATACTGTGTACTTTGTTAATTGACGTTAAGTATAAAACTTGTTAAGTGTGTCACCAATTTGCGACAAAAAGAAAAATGTTCTTTTTACTGACACTAAAATGTCTTGTCTTATCTTCTGACTTTAAGCTACTTGATGAAAGTCAAGTCTTGCTGAGAGTTCCAAGAAAGGATAACATTTATAGTGTTGCCTAAAGATGTTTTTCCACTAAGGTTTAACTTGCCTCTTTGCTAAGGCCATAATTGATGAATCCAATTTATGGCATAGGAGGCTTGGTCACATAAACTTTAAAACATGAACAAACTTATGAGGGGAAACCTTGTTAGAGGTTTGCCTTCAAAGATTTTTAAAATGACCATTCTTGTGTTGCTTGTCAGAAAGGAAAGAAACACAAAGCCTCTTGTAAGGCCAAACTTGTGAACTCAATCAACAAACCCTTACATATGCTTCATATGGACCTATTTGGTCCTACAAATGTTAAGAGTTTAATGAAAAAAAAATTATTGCCTAGTTGTCACTGATGACTTTAGTAGATTTTCTTGGTTATTATTTTTGGCCACTAAAGATGAGACTAGTAGGATATTAAAGACCTTCATAACAGAAATAGAAAATTAACTAGACCATAAAGTAAAAGTTATCATATTTGATAATGGAACTGAGTTCAAAAATTGTGTAATGAATCGGTTCTGTTAAATGAAGGGGATTAAGAGGGAATTCAGTGTTGCTAGACTACTCAGTAGAATGGTGTTGCTGAGAGGAGGAATAGAACACTGATAGAGGCTACAAGAACTATGTTAGTTGCCTCTAAGTTACCAACCACCTTTTGGGCTGAAGCAGTTAATACTGCTTGCTATGTCTGAACTTATGGTCTTAGTCATTAAGCCTCATAACAAGACACCTTATGAACTTATTCATTGAAGAACCCCATTGATATAATTCATGAAACCTTTTGGGTGTCCTGTTACCATCTTAAATACCAGGGATCATCTACGCAAGTTTGATGGAAAAGCTGATGAGGGATTTTTTGTTGGGTACTCTGTGGTTAGCAAAGGCTATGAGAGTATTTAACAAAAGGACCAGGATAGTTGAAGAGACCTTAAACATTAGATTTCTTGAAAATACACCTAATGTGACAGGAAATGGACCAGGAAACTGCTGCTAACTTCTGCTTTTTGATGATGATTCTTTGACAAAATTTATGAACTATGTGCCAGTTGTTGCAGGAAATCAAACTAATGGTATTGCAGGAACTAGAGATTACATTGTTATAGGTCAAGCTGAGAAGAATAGAGAACCTAAATAAGAATTCATCATAATACCTTTCTACACAACTAATCCATTAATCTCTCAAAGGTCCTAAGGATCGTGAAGAAGAAATCTGGAATGAAGCCGACAGAAGTGGTTGAAAGTGGGAGCTTCAAGAAAAGATGGGGAGTGATCAAGCCACAATAAGAGAGTTTGAAGGCTAACTTCAACAGAAAAGCAAGACTGTACATCCATAACAGCACACAAATAGTATTAATACGTTAGTACACACGGTAGTACTGCGAACATCTTGCACGATTAGGATCTAATCATCACCATTAATGCTGCTGAAGCTTCTAATGCATTCCGAGGAACATCTGGTTTGAATGTTTTCTCCTTTCAAAGAATTCATTTAGTTGAAAACCCTAATTTGTAGGCTTCATAGATCGTTATGACCCATCTAGGATATCATAACATAGATCTCGCAGCGAATAACAAATAAGAACAACAATGTTATAAAAAGGTTTTTATTCATAAACTAATAAACTATAAATATCGACTTTAATCACGGTCGAGCTATGAACTATGACATAAACTAATAAGCTACTAGCCTACTTCTCATTGGAGAGATCTAACTATGATGGATACCTCTAACCTAGACGCCTACCCTCTTTATATAATAGAGGGAGTAGGGTTTACAAGACAAGATAAGATCAATTAAAAAATAAGGGAACGTATAAATCAGCATTAAATACTAGTTTGACAAATCTTCAATCAGCATTCATGGTTGATTCTTTATCTTTTAGCTGAGCATTAAATACTGTTTGACTAATCTTCAATCAACATTAATGTTGATCTTTATCTTTTAGCTGAGCATTAAATACTGTTTGACTAATCTTCAATCAGCATTAATGTTATTCCAGCTTTGTCTTGTAAGGTCCTCACTCTTAATATGTTTTGTCATAATCAACTCAAAGTATAATTCCCAACAATCTTCCCCTAGTTGATAATGACAAAACCAATAAGCACAAGCTTCCCCTGAAGCTAATATAGATGAAGAGCTTCCCCTGAATCCATGCACTCTTCCCATTTTGTCATAATCAAATAGGAGTGCATGTAGATGGTAAATTATACAATAAGCTTTTTCCCCTTAAGCATGTATACCATCTCTTGAATCATGGACTTAGTAGGCTCCAAGCAGCAAATTATCAATGAAGAAAAATGAGTATTACCAATTTGTTGAAGAAGTAGAATCTCCCAAGCTTGTGTCTTATGTCTTGCACTATCCACGTGACATCGAACTTATACCAAGACCAAAATATAAGTAATCGCAGATCTCTTGACCAAAATTCCTCATCTTCTATATGAAAAACACTAAGCACAACAACGTAACTCTAAAAAGTGATAGCAAATGGTACATAGTAATCATCATAAGTAGATCAGTACACCTTTGCAAGATTCATCAAGTCTCGTCTACAACCTTTAAGCACAAACAAGTTACCTCAAATGTGTAAGCCATTGAGATATAATAAGAACACGCACGCTGTGAAAAATCAACCACAACATCCCTATAATAATAACCAATCTTTCTCAAAATAATCCACAAAAAATGCGCCATAATTAAATCACTGTTCAGACCAAATGGCGTCCATGTTTAGGTTCTCTTCATTCTTTTACCATAAAAACCTAGAATCCTAGATATCAAGAGCAACCCGCTCTGAAACCCAATTTTTTGAAAAACCTTAATTGTAGGCGTTCATAGATCGTTTTTGCCCATCTAGGATTACATAACATTGATCACGCAACTGAATAACAAATGAGGAACAACAAATGATATGAACAAGGTTTTTTTCCAGAAAACTAATAAACCTATAAACTATTCGAATTTAATCATCGACTATGAACTATTACATAAACTAATAACTAACTATCAGACTCTCATTTTGAAGATCTAACTATGATGGATAATGCAATACCATACCCGACCCCGCTTTTTATACTAGAGGGTTAGGGTTTACAAAGACAAATAAGAACAATTAAAATTAGGGAAGTAGAAATCGAGCGATTAAAGACTATTTGACTAATCTTCCAATCAGCATTAATTTTGAATCTTTATCTTTCATCTGAGAAGAATAAATACTGTTTGATAATCTTCAATCAACATTAATGTTGATCTTTATCGTTTAAGCTGAGAATTAAATACTTTTGACTAATCTTCAATCAGCATTAAAGTTATCCTGCTATTGTCCTGTAGGTCCTCCATCTTAATATTTTTTGTCATAATCAACCTCAAAGTAATATTCCCAACATTCTTCCCCTAGGTTTGAATAAGACAAACCAATAAGACCACAAGCTTCCCATGAAGCTAAGTATCAGAGAAGAGTGTTTTTTTCTCCCCTAAATCCATGCACTCTTCCACTTTTTTTGTCATAAATCAAATAGGAGTGCATGTTAGATTGGTAAAAAACAAATAAAGCTTCCCCTTAACATGTTGTACCATCGTCTTGAATCACGGACTTAGTAGGCTCTAACATTAAATTATCGAATGAAGAAAAATGAGTATTACCAATTTTGTTGAAGAAGGAGAATCCCCAAGCTTGAGTCTTTTTTTTATGTCTTGCACTATCCACAGTGACATCGAACTTATACCAAGACCAAAATATAAGTAGATCGCAATCTCTTGAAAAAATTCTCATCTTCTAATATGAGACACGTAAGCACAACAACTAACACCTTAAAGTGATAGCAAATGTACGTAGTATTCATCATAAGGTAGATCGTTGACACTTGCAGATTCATCAAGTCTTTTCGTCACGACCATTTTAGACACAAACATAGTATTACCTCAAAATGTTGTAAGCCATTTGAGATATAATAAGACACGCCACTGCGTGAAATCCTACGCACAAACACATATAAAGTAATAACCAAGTCTTCTGTCAAAAATTAATCACAAAAAATGAGCATAATTTAAATCACGTGTTCAAATCTAAATGCGTCCCATGTTTAGGTTTTCATCTTCATCTTCTACCATAAAACCTTGAATCCTAGATATCAAGAGCAACCCGCTCTGATACCAATTGTTGAAACCTTAATTGTAGGCTTCATAGATCGTTTTGCCCATCTAGGATATCATAACATTGATCACGCAGCGGAATAACAAATAAGAACAACAATGTTATGAACAAGGTTTTTATTCATAAACTAATAAACTATAAACTATTCGACTTTAATCAGTCGACTATGAACTATTACATAAACTAATAAGCTAACTATTCAGACTCTCATTTGAGAGATCTAACTATGAATGGATAACCAATACTATACCCTACCCCTCTTTATTAGACTAGGGGGTTAAGGGTTTACAGGAAGCACAAGATAAATCCAATTAAAATAGACATGCATAAATCTGCAGAAAATACTATGTGACAAATCTTCAATCACATTAATGTCTGATCAGGGGGACTGTATCTTTTAGGCTGAGCATTAAATACTGTTTGACCCCCCTTTAAATCCCCCCCCTTTGTTCCAATCAGCATTAATGTTGATCTTTATCTAAGCTGAGGCATTAAATACTGGTTTGACTAATCGGTCAATCAGCATTAAATGTTATTCCATCTTTGTCTGTAGGTCCTCCATCTTTAATAGTTTTGTCCATAACAACTCATAGTAGAATTCCCACCATTTACACTTCCACCTGTTTCAAATGTGACTCCAATGGATGATACTGGAATTTTTAGTAATGCTTATGATGATGAAGATATGAGTGCAGATGCTAACCTAAACAACTTGGAAACAACCATAAATGTCAGTCCTATTTCCACAACTAGAATTGACAAGGATCATCCTAAAGACCAGATCATTGGAGACTTTAATTCAGCTATTCAAACAAGGAGAATGACCAAGATTTCTGATGAACATGCTATGGTATGTTACATTAATAAGCAAAGGAGAACAAATCACAAAGATTATCAGAACTGCTTATTTGCCTGTTTTCTCTCTCAAATGGAACCCAAGAAAGTGATTCAAGCTCTGGAAGATCCAAGCTGGATAGAAGCAATGCAAGAGGAGCTTCTACAATTTCAACTTCAGAAGGTTTGGACACTGGTTAATCTACCTAATGGCAAGAGGGCCATTGGAACAAATGGGTCCTTTAAAAATAAAAAGATGAGAGAGGAATTGTAGTGAGAAACAAGGCAAGACTGGTTACACAAGGTTATACCCAAGAAGAAGGAATTGATTATGATGAGGTTTTTGCTCCTGTTGCTAGGATAGAAGCAATCAGGTTATTTTTGGCCTATGCATCATTTATGGGGTTTATTGTGTACCAGATGGATGTGAAGAGTGCCTTCTTATATGGTACTATTGAAGAGGAGGTATATGTTTACAACCTCCTGGTTTTGAAGATCCATATTTTCCTAACAAAGTGTATAACGTAGAAAATGCTTTAATTCTGGTCTACATCAAGCTCCCTGAAAGCCTGTATGAGACCTTGCTCCTCTTAATTGAAAATGTATTTATGAAGAGCACAGTTAATAAAACTTTGTTCATCAAGAAGGACAAAGGTGATATCATTCGTTATTACAGTATTATTGGGATGATATCATGTCTGGGGTCCCATAAAAGAAGTCTTTATGTGATAATTTTGAAGGTTTGATGCACAAAAGATTCCATAAAAAGATATTCTATGTGGGAACTCACTTTCTTCTGTAGGATAGCAAGTACAACAGAAGGAGGGATTGAATCTTCAGTAAGCCAAGACAAATATTGGCTAAAATACAAAGAAGTTTGATTTTGCCACTGTGAAGACACCAAGCACTCCAATAGAGACTAAAAAAAAAATAAGGCTATTGGTTAATGGATGAATAAGTTGAAGGCTGGTTAGAGTTTTCATTTTATTATACAGATCAATGATTGGATCATTGATGTACTTAACAACTTCTAGACCTGACATAATGTTTGCTGTTTGTGCTTGTGCAAGATTTTAAGTTTTTTTTTTTTTTTTTTTTTTTTTTTTTTTTTTTTTTTTTTTGGTTTTTTTTTTTTTTTTTTTTTTTTTTTTTTTTTTTTTTTTTTTTTTTTTTTTTGTGTTTTTTTTGTTTTTTTTTTTTTTTTTTTTTTTTTTTTTTTTTTTTTTTTTTTTTTTTTTTTTTATTTTTTTTTTTTTTTTTTTTTTTTTTTTTTTTTTTTTTTTTTTTTTTTTTGTTTTTTTTTTTTTTTTTTTTTTTTTTTTTTTTTGTTTTTTTTTTTTTTTTTTTTTTTTTTTTTTTTTTTTTTTTTTTTTTTTTTTTTTTTTTTTTTACTCCTAAAATGTCACATTCTTCAAGATGTGATGAGGATCTTTAGATACTTGAAAGGTCAACCCAAATTGGGCCTTTGGTATCCTAGAGATTTACCATTTGACTTGGAGGCTTTTTCAAATAGTGACTATGTTGGTGCTAGTCTTGACAGGAAATCCACAACAGGAGGTTGTCAATTTCTTGGCAAGAGATGATTTCATGGCAATGCAAGAAGCAGACTATAGTTGCCAACTCTACTACTGAGGCAGAGTATGTTGCTGCTGCTAAAAAATTGATGGGGTGTGACGAGGTTTATGGATACAAAATAAATGCCTTGATTATGGTTCAACTCATAACACCAAGATTTACGTTGATAATGAAAGCACCATTTGTATTGTGAAGATCCAGTGTTTCACTCTAAAACCAAGCACATAGAGATTAGGCACCATTTCATCAAAGATTCTTATGAGAAGAAGTTGATTCAAGTGATCAAGATTCACACAGACCACAATGTTGCAGATCTTCTCACAAAGGCATTTGATGTTAGCAGATTTAACTTTTTGATTGCTAGCATTGGATTACTCAATCTTTGAAGCTAAAATTTGTTGGTTATGATTGATGAGGTTTGAAGTTAAAACAGGTTATCGTAAGGTTAATAACTTGTTAAGGCAAAAATTAGTACTGGCCAAGGCCAAACGTTAGTACTCTAAGCCCAAGTGTAGTACTACTGGGATTCATAAGCGTCCTGAGGTTCATGAATGGTATTGTTAAGTTTATTATATATCATAAATCTTTTTGCTATTTTAAATATATTTTTGATATATAAAGTTTTTATGTAGAATCTCTATACTTATTAGCTTTTGCACAGTGTGACATAAACATTTTTGAGTGTGCACCAAGTTTTGGATATGGAAACAGATTTTGGCATGCTGCTTGGTTTTATTGCAACATATTTTTAAAAAAAAGAAAAAAAAGAGAATTTTTCAGGGATTGGGTGTTGGCTAACCACCACACAACAAATGGTGTTCAACTCACCATGTCTCACGGACAAGAAAGAGTTGATTCACCAAGAGGGTATGGCTCTGGTGTGATTCTCAAATCCGTTGATAGCTTTAATAGTTTGCTCAAAACTATAGGGTATTTAACTCACCCATGCTTCTTTTCCTGAGAGTTGAAATGGTCATCAATCCACCATGGATAATGCCCTTCTTGGGAACTAAAGGATTGGCTAGTCCAAACACAAATGGCTTTTAGTAAAGACTTAACAAATCCGTTGATAGCTGACAATTTGCTAAAAATTGTAGGGTAATCAACTCACCTTGTTATCACAACAAAGAGTTGGCTAGTCCTGAGCAAACGGCTACAGGTAAAGACATATAAAATCCGTTTATGGCTGTGATGATTTGCCAAAAATCATTAGGGTATTCCAATTCACCATTGATTCATGTTCTAAGAGTTGGACTGGTTACTAATTCACCAGGGTGATGTCATGATTCCACCAAAGAATTAGCTAGCCCAAGAGTGAGTAGCTACTTGGTAAAGGCTTATCAAATCTACTCATGTAGCTGAGGTGGTTCCACAGTCTGTTGCTGGTTCACAATTTCCTGCTGCTTCTTCAACGTTGCTGCCTTTTGATGTTCAGGTTCAACAAGACGTTTGATGTTTGGTTACAAGACTATGAAGACCAATCTGTTTGACACAAGCTTTGCTCACTGATAAATGCTCATAATAATTAGTCTCTTAAAGGTGTTTGTATGAAGAAATATAGATATGTGCAGAAGTTTCCCGTGTTCAAGTCAAGACTCAAGCAGATTGGATGTTGCTGTCAAGTTCATATTTCAATCCTCAAGGTTCAAGTTTGAAGATCTATTTAGAAACTGGAAATTAACGTAGTTAAATTCCAGTTTAAGAGAGGATTGTTAGGAATATTTGTAATACTTAGTTTCTACTAGTAGGTATGTAGTTCCTACTGGTAGAGTAGTAGTTCCTACTGGCAGGTATGTAGTTCCTGCTGGTAAGGTTATTTTCATAGTTAGTCCTAGTAGGCTAAATTTAGTTATTCCTGGTGGAGTCAAATAGTTATTCCAGGATAAGATTTTAGTTAGTTAGAGATGAGGATATGCATGAGCTAAATAAGGAAGATATTCATGCATATCAATCTCACGCGTTTTTAGTAAATGTTGATTAGGGTTTCTCCACTATAAAGAGAACCTACGACTTAGGGAAATGCAAACCCAGAAAAACACATTTTCTCCTTGTTAATTAATAGAAATCCATAGAAGGATCTTTTAGTTTTATTAGTCCTGTTCTTCTTATTAGTTGTGTCTATATTCCGCGTAGACATTAGCTTTTCTAAGCAAGAGCCTCTCTTGTGATTAGCTTGTGATTACATAGGCTATTCACCATCCTTAATAGGCAGTAAAGATCTATCTAAAGTGGGATCCAACATTTTCAAGTTTATTCGAACCCTCTTTTTGATCTTGACAAGGAAATCATTTCTAGTGAGTTTAATCCGATTCATAATGAAGACCTCGATTCTACTTCGAAAAATGATCGTTTTGATACCAAATCTTATCTTCCTGAATCACTACTCAATCATGATACTTTGATAGTTTCCTCTCCAAGGAATGATCCTCTCCACCATGAGTTCACCGGTGAAATCATAACAACTCCTCCAAGAATTGATAGAGAACACGAGGAATATCTTAGTTGTATGTGGTTGCTATGCGGAACTTCATCTTCCCAGCCGCCGGAAAATTTTCATACTAGTCCAAATACAAACATTGAGTCTCTTCCCACATCTCCTATCCCCGTTGAGGATAGTGACTCTCTTAGGGAAAAGATTGATATATTTTCCGGTCCGGATGACTTAATACCGCTAGAAATTGAGAGAGATGATTACGACTCAGAAAATGACGATTCTTTTGTGAACATCGAGTACGTTGAAGCATCACCTTCCGATTTGGAGCTCGTCAGCTTAGAAGAAGTAAATGATATTGATCAAGAGAAGGAAAAGTTTAGTTTAAAAGATGTTCTTCAAGTTCAAGACGTTATTCTTCGAGAGAAATTGTTGAACATAAATCGTCTTATTGCTAAAATCGAATATTCGAATGATAACCCCACTTTTGATCTGTGCTCAAGTTTCCCTCTTCATTTCCTATCCCCGTCACGGATAGTGATTCGTTCTTTGAAGAGTCTGATACCTCTTTTTCTCATTTGGATAATTCTTTACCCAAATTCGAGACTTTTAGCGATCATACGAAAGAGACGAGAAGTGGCAGTACCACTACTCATAACTCTCTCTCCAAGTATGATTCGTTTTTTTTGAGATTGAGCCCGATCAGGGAGGGCTGACTAGCATTGTTATTTCTGATAATTCAAATGACCATCTTTTGGAAATTCCTCAGTTTGAATCATTTCATTTTGATCCGTCATTTCCTCGTCCTCCTCCGGAACCACCAGATGTTGAGATTTGCTTAAATTTTGAGGCCGATGCGCCCATGATAAACAATTTTGATGAGCTTAACAAAGACGAATATTTTGACCAAAGGGAAGGTGAGATTGATTTTTCTCAAAATGTTGAAGATGACGATTCCTTCAAATTTATCATTCGGATTTTTCTCCCATTTATCACCTATCCCGAGGATTCTCCTTCATTTCTCTCCACCAGGAGTGAAGACACCGTTTTTGACCCCGGCATCATCGCTTTTCATTTCTCTCTTAAGTCGGCGGCATTTGAAGAATCAATGGAAGTTTGTTCTTCCAAAACTTTCTCCAAGGACGAATGAATTCGGGGATCATTTACTCTCCCTAAGGACGAATGAATTCAGGGATCGAGTCAAGCTATGTGACTCGGTTACCAAAAACAAAGCGCTTCGTGGGAGGCACCCTATGCTTATCCATTTTCTAGTTTTCTTTTTAGCTTCTAATGTGTTGTGAGGAGGCTTGTACTCTTCCGTTCTTTGTGTTTGTTGTTTGTGCTTGTGGATTGTTTTTGCCGGATTTTGAACGCAAAATTTTTCTGAAGACTCTCGTGTTCGGTGTTTTGTCCCGGTCCACTCGAGCTTCCTAGCCTTTGCTTGCCATTAGTTTGGGGAAATCCAATATCCTAAAGATTATTATCGTCTAACATTTATCTTTTAGCACACTTAATAAACGGCTAAAGATTTTTGTGATACTTTCTTCATGTTTGAGTTATGCATTAGATTTTTTGAGTTCTAGTATGGGGTTTTTAAGACTTAAGCTAGGAAACATTGAGGACAATGTTTGATTTTAGTATGGGGTAGTATATCTTCGATATTATTTTGCCTACTTTTACCCATTGTTCTCACGTACCCCGTTTTCCCATCAAAATTTTAAAAAATATAAAAAAAATTAAAATTTTTAAAAATAAAATAAGTGTTTTTGTCACAATTTTGACTTTCTTGCTGGGTAAGAATAAGAGTAAATTTTGACCCGATCGAGCGTGTTGAGCTCTAGCTTGTTCCTTAACTTTTAGGCTAAGCATTCGCTAATTTGCGAAGAACGAAAAATGATAGAGTTAAGTATGAGTAGGATGTTAAACAAAGATTATTTGGAAATCTTAAGAGCTCATGTATGTAACTTGTTGCTTTTTCTCCCATAAGCTCTTAACCGGATTAATATACGTGCTGTTTTTAGAGATTAAACTTAAATCAACAATTTTTATGTAATATATAGCAAAAATTTTAGTCTTAGTTCAAATTTATACTTGAATTTTTCAAAAAGAAGTCTTCTTTAAATAAATAAATATAAAAAAATGATGATAAAATGATAAAAAAATAAATATAATAATAAAAGCTGTGGGTTGATAAAAGTTTACTACCTCTTGCCGGCTCACAACCGATGTGGTAGTCTTCTAAAGAAAGCCCATAGTAACATAAAGAACCAGAGACTGATAAAGTGTTGCTGCATCTTGCCGGCTCACAAACCGATGTGCAGCCTTCTAAAAGTCGAGGATATAATTGCATAAATTGTCTAAATAGTTAAATAATATAATAATTGACTTCTTTTTTGTTAAAATTCAAATATCTTTTTGCACTTTGACTATACTATTTTTATAAGCCAAAAATAACTGAAACCTGAGAGTTTTTGAAACCTAAGGTCCGTGAGTCCCGATACTAGTCTCTGTGTGTGTCAAAAGCCTGGTCACTTAGCCGTAAGGTTGGGATGTGCCGAGACGAAAGTCGCTACATGGGGATACTCGCCATTACTCATTAGATTAAGGTGGAACGTAATAGCACAGATAAGTTTGCACAAAGTTGATCCATGTTTGAAATCCCCCAAGATAAGCACATTCACTTAAGATATAATAAAATGTCGGAGTAAAAAGTTCGCAAATTGCAAATATGATAATTGTTAGCATCCTTACTGATTTTAGTGCGTGTGGATTTTGTTTAAGCTTGGGTTTAATAAGTGAAAAGTCGGGAACGATAAATTTTATCCTGTTTATTGGGGCATTCCTCAGGATGTCAAAATGCATCTTGTTCTATGATCCCTAACAGTTATAGAAATAACGAAAGTCGAAATAATCTCAATTATATTATAATATTAATAAAATAAAATAAAAATGAAAAGTTCTAGAAAAATAGGAAATAGGGGTGTTTTATAACTTGTGATTTCTTAACTTTCTCTACGAAAATCTTTGCTACTTTTCAAAGGTTTAGTTTAGGGAAGTTTCGAGGTATTTGGTTATAAAGCATGTAATATTGCGTGAGGACAACGCAATCGCTTAGTTGGGAATTTTGATATGTTTGAAAACACATATCCATTTTATATCAAAATAAACCCTATAAAGACCAAAAAATAATAAAAATGGCAAAAATAACTTGTTTTTTGTGTTTTGTATGTGCAGGTACGGATAAAGCAAAAACCACAAGAAAACGGTTTTATAACCGTGCAAAACGAAACGACAAGAACGGAAGACACACAAAAAGACCGGGAGAAGCTATCAAAGTCAAACTATGGTCAAAGCTTCAGTCAACTTGGTCAACAAAAGTCAAGGTCACTAAAGGACAAAATCCAAAGTTATAATTCAGTCCCTCATAAAATCCAAAATTACAAAAGTGGTCCCTAATCCCTAAATGTTAACACCCGTTAACATTTATAAAACAAAAGTTAACATTTGTTAAATCCCCATATCCAAAACCTGTTACCCCATATCCCAAGCCCAAATCCATTATAACCCGGCCCAAGCCCAAGTCAACCCCGGGTCAACAACACATCAAACGCACCCTTATAGTAAAAAAGAAGCGGGAAAGTTTGTTGTTACTGTAGATCATCTTCCCCAATTACCCAAGGTCAAAAACAAAGGGCATTCACAATTAAGGGCCAAAAGGACAATTCATTGGATCACGTACACATGTTGCAGATAAAACATCATCAAGACGCACCCAATTGCCTAACCAACAAGGAAAGCCACGTAGACTACAAGTACAAAAAAGGGAATGTTGGGATTTGCACTTGAGGTACTCACACAAGAAGCATAAAGGTTTCTGACACACGGATGCCACGCTGGTAATCCGTGTGTCCCAAAATTTAATCTAACGATGGACACTAAAGATCCAATGATGAGCAAGGTTGGATGGACAGGATTAGAGGAGCGTGTAACAACCAAGGAGCCTAGAAGATTCAGAAGATGGCTATAAATAGTCCTTCATTCTCACACACACGGGATCATCTTTTCTAGACTAGTTTTTAGCTTTTAAATAGTTAGTAGATTTTAGCTTAGTAAATTTAGCTTAAATGTATTTTTTCATTTAAGATCTATGTAACCTCCTTTAAATAATGTAATCAAGTTTTTAGTTAATTGAAATTGAGGTTTTTACTTAAAATAATCAGACATAACTCTTGATTTTCACTTCATAGTTTTTATCTTCTTCAAATGATAAGCTACTGTTACATAAGCTCATATAAGCTCATTCTAGCTCTCACAAGTCTATAAGCTTGTGATTGAGCTTAATTAAACCTTAATCATACTCAAAGCTTTAAAATCAGCTTAAAAGTACCTTTGCTTATTTGGATTGAAACTTTTGGAAGATGAGTTTAAAAGGGAAGAACTCATATGGGACTTATTCTACTACTGCATATCTTAGGATAGAGCTCAGAGCTTGTAGATTTTTTTTGTAGCTTTTATCACCTTTGTTTTTGCTAAGGTTCCTGGTAAGTTTCTCCTTTATCTTTAAATTGTCTATTCCTACTTAAAATATGCTTGTTTGCTTATCAAATGCTTATTATGCTTTTCTAGTTAGCTTATTTGTGCTTATTATCATCTTATATGTTTATTAGTCTTAATTGATCATCTATCTTTAGTTAATATAGCTTAGATCTTAGTTTTGCATTTTTCTGTCTTAAAAATCATTAAAAAACCAAAAATAGTTAGCATAGTTTGTAGATCTTAGTTTCTAGCTAATTTGGTTGTTGAAATAAGCTCACTAGGTTAGTTATAAGCTACTAGCTATCTGGTATTAAGGTTTCATTAACTAGAATATAGGAAAAATAAGAAAAAAATCATAAGCTAATAGAAACCTTCTAAATATAAAGGGGTGTTTGGATTAATGCAGTTTGACCTTCATATAAAGTCAAACTGAATTGTGTAAAACCAATTTATTTTGGTTAGTTTGATTTTCAAATTTGATTAGGTTTTGAGCAGGTTTGTAGGATTAGTTTAAGCTTAATATCATTTTGAGGCTTAATCATTTTGTTCCTGCACCAGGGGAATTTTCCCCTTTCCTTTGCTTGTTAAAAATTTAATCCAAGCCTCATTGAGCTTGGATCTTGTTTGTGTTGAGTTTAAACACACTCTCTTTGAGAATCTAATGCAGGTTTACCCTTAAAGGTAACCTGCAAATTGGTTTTGTACCTTTGGTCAATTACATCAGCAGTAGTAACTGCTGTTACTACTGTTTCTCTTTTCATTTGCATTTAAGCTAGTTTAAATAAGTTTTAGGTTTTAAAATTAAGTAGGCTCATAGTTTAGGTATAGGACTAGTTAGTCTAAAAGTTAATTTTCAATTTCTAGCTTAATTACTAGGGTACATTAGCTTCTAAAGTTTTTAAAAATCCTTAAAAAAACCAAAAACAGTAGTAACTAGACTAGCTTTTTAAAATTAGATTTTTAGCTTATAAGATCAATTTTATGTTGAAATTTTAAAAGGCTTATAAGTAAAGTAGGATAAGCTGTCAAAAGCTCAGTCAAGTCTTTCATAGCTTAAGGTACATATCGAGCTTAAATAGATTTTGAATTTGTTAGTCAAAATTTCTAAGTTACCTCCTCAGATCTAACTAATTTAGGACAGCTTATAGGTTTTTAGCTTAAGGTAGCTTTTCAAATTTAGATACTAAAATCATTAGCTTTTCTTTCTAACAATGATTGATTTCAATTTAGCTTAAAAATGAGATTGTATGCAAGCTTATAAGTGAAAACTATCTTTTTTTTGGTCCCTTAAAGCTACTTTCTGAACAACACGTTTCATAAGACGTTTTGAAGCTAATTTTTGATTTTAGCTTATATTGGCTTATTAAAGTTTCTTATCTTTAGGTGCTTAACAACTTTTGTTCTTTAAGTTTTTTATAAAAATCAAAAAAAGGGAAGTGGAAGTCGGGGGTGAGCAAGACTCGAACCCCCGACCTCAACACCTCAACCCTTTATAACACACCACACACTACCGCTGTGCCCTTGGGTCTTTTTCATAAGACCCTATTGGCACAATCAATCTTCAATATAACACGTTTTGGCCCAAAAAAGCTTATTAAGGCTGTTGAGCTGTATTCGAGGCTATTTAATAAGCTGTGACAACGGGCTTATTTTTCCTAGGTTTTAATTAGTATAATCTATTTTCTATAATTTTTCTAGAATTTTAATAGTTAATTTAGTATTTTTAATCATTTATTTTCATTAAAAACTTAAAAAAATCATAAAAAATCGAAAAATAATCAAAAAAATAAAAATCTTTTTTAGAAAATTTTCTTTTATCATTTAGAACGTAGGAAAATTAGTTTGACTCTCGTAGGTTTATTTTTGAGCATTTTAGCTTTTAGGGCTCGGTTTTTCGATCCCGTATATTGTTTTTTGTGATTTCTTTCAAATTTTATCGTTAAGCTTTCAAATTTTGCAAATCCCTTTATTTTTACTCATAAAATTAGATTATTATTTCAAATTCTAGGTTAAGGTGCTAATTAGGGTTTATTTTGTCATTCCCGTTTTTTTTTCGTCCGCGTGTTTAGTTATTTTTCTTGCATTTAATTGTTTTAATTGTTTTTAGTCATAGAAAATAAAGGTGAACCGTACCTCGCAAGTGACACAGAAGGCAAGTTTTTAAATCTTTTGTTCGAGCTGGAAACCACAAAGGTTTACCGGAAGTTATTATGATAATACCTCGGTTGAGAATATTATATTTTGGCTTTTTACCAATTTGTGAATTTTATTTGTAAATTAAAGACAATGTTTTTATATTTTTGATTTTCTTTTTTTTTTAGTTTTTTAAATGATAATTATACTAAAAAGAAAATGAAAATATTTTTGTACTTTTGGTTTTTTTTTTAGATAGTATGCACAAATTCAAACACAGATGATCAACAGCAACGATTGTCGGAATCACAGCCTCCCCGGCAACGGCGCCAAAAATTGATTAGTTAATTTTTAGTTCAAATTATAATATATAATATAATCAGATAAAATATATATAATCTAAAAACAAAAATCAAAAAATCAATGAAAAAGCCAGGAGCAGTATAGACTATTCCCGGGTCGTTAATTCCCCAATGAGGCTGTGTTGGAAAATCGATACAGTCGAAGATTTGAGTTTGAAGGAGAGAATTGAATTGAGAGTGTGGAAAAGTCAAATTAAACAATAACAAACAAAAACGTTTAAGAAAATCCTAAAAATTACGAAATTAAGCTGAAAAACGGGAGCACGAATCCCGAACAAAGGGGGAAAAACCTAAAATCTTTAAAATTAACCCTACGAAGAAATTTTTACTTCTAAACTACTCTATGGAACAAATAACGAAGAATGAAAAAGACTAGACCAAAAACGGAGTTCGTTTGACCCAAAAACGAGTCAACACAAAAAACCGCACCCGGACCCGTTCTTTAAAAAGCAAAAAGTTGTAAAAATGACCCTACGAAAATTTTTATATTTTTCCTACAAACTATATGACTAAATAAAATTTTCTAAAAAAGAAAAATATTTTTTTGATAATTTTTGTATTTTTTATGAATTTTTTAAACTTTTAACGAAATTAAATTGTAAAAAATACTAAATGACTTTGAAAAATTCTGAAATTTTTTCTAAAAATACTAGACACCTAGATTAACCTACGAAAAATAAGAACAAAAAGTTTGCTTAATAAATAAGCCCGAAATAAGCTATAACAGCTTATGGGCTTATATGGCCAAATCGTACTTAAATACCAAAGCCCTTGGGACTATAACAGAAAAGTCCCAAGGGCGCAGCGGTATGTGTGTGTAAAAGAAAGGTGTACGAGGGTAGAGACCCGGGTTCGAGTCTTGCTCACCCGGGTAACCCCTTGTCTCCTTTCTTTTTTTTTTGGAAAAACTTTGTAAAACAAAGTTGTTAAGCTCGTGGGGCTTAACAACTTTCTCAACTACAACTTTTTTTGAAAAGCTATAAATAAGCTTAAAATGGCTTTTTAAAACGACAGCAACTTAAAATTTAGCTTAAAGGCTTAAAAAGCTAAGGCATTTGGACATTTTGGACATTTAAGTTAAGACTAGAACTAAAAAGCTAAAAGGTTTGTCTAAGTTATCCTAAATAAGCACTTAAGTGCTTAAAAGCTAAAACTAAATAAGCTGAAAGGAAGCTTAAGTTGACAGAAGGCCAAATTAGCTTAAAAGGCAAAAATGCTTAAGTCTTTGGACCTTTTGTGGACAAATAAGCTGAAATTAAAGAGAATAAGCTTAAGAGGGACCTAACTTATCCTAACTAAGCACTATGAGCTAAATGAAGCTTATGAAATAAGCTGAATAAGCCAAGAATGGCTTAAGCAATTTTCTACACTAAGCTAAGCTAAAACAGTGAAGAGGCTATTTTGAGCTTAAAAATAAGCTATCTAAAGAGCTTTCTAAGGACTGAGTTTGGGTAGGCTTATCTAAGAGCTTATGGGCTCTTAAAATAAGCCAAAATCTTGGGCTTAAGTACACTAAAAAGCTAAGAAAAAGGGCTTAAAAATCACCCCCTAGCACCAGGGGAGATTAATGCTAAAACAAGGGCTTATTTGACAGCTTGATTTTAAGCTGTCAAATAAAGCTCGATATTAAATCAAAATGAAGTTAAAAACAGTAATTAACACAGCTAAGCAATAATGATTGTGCACAAATTTTGACAATCTATTAAAACCATTTTAAATAGCTGCTGAGATTTTAAAGAGTGAAAAGGGCTTTTTAGTCGTTAATATTTGTTGACACTTTAAAAAACATGGCAGCTTGGGACTTAACAAAGTCACAAATGACTTAAGGTTTTTAACAACTGTGTTTTACTCACACCAAAAACACTCTTTTTTTGTCACTAAGAATCTCAAAATGTTGATCAAGGCTATGTTATGAAATAAGCTCTTGTAGCTTTTTTTTAAAAGTCACAGTTTTAAGGGTGACTTTAAGGGAATCAACTTTGAGAGTGAACCATTTTCAGTACGTTAAAAAAACTTTTTAAAACAGCTCCTTTAAACAAGCTTAATGGGCTTAAGCTAAACTATGCTGAGACCAGCACCCATACCAAAAACCATTTTGTGCCCGTTTTAGGTTACTTTTGACCCGTTTTTGTAGTTAACCCAAACACCCCTTTAATTTTGCAAAGTGATTTAAAAACCTATAAAAACTGAATTTAACTGAAATTTTAATATGACTAATGCTACTTAAGCACTATTAAACAATAAAAAGATAAAAAGTTAAACAAATAAGCACTTAGGAATGATAATAAGCTAGGGACAGAATAAGCATTTCTTGACAGTTTTTAATAAAATTGCATAAACATGAAATGAAATGACTAGAAGGCATATTTGGACATTAATAAACACTAATAAGCACAAAAAACAGTAATAAGCTAAAAAAATAAGCTATGCTACAGTAATAAGCAAAATTTAAAAGGATTTGTACCTTTAACCCTTGCTCAAAACAGGGTTCTTGGAACCTAATAAGCTCTAAATTCCTACCCCACAGCTTATAAATAAGCTTAAACTAAGCAAAAACCCAATAAGCCATCCAATTCTGCTTATTCATCCAATGCTTTAATCCAACAGTACCTTGCTTTTCTCTTTTGAATTTTTCTTAAGGTTTTCAAACACAGGTTATAAAGAATGCTTTAAGTTGAGAGCTTAAAAGTTTTAAGAAGATAAATGTAACTTAGAACACACATAAAAAACTTAACTGAATTTTCATTAAAATTGTGAAATACAAGTACATGAAAAACTTTAAACTTAAAAACACTAAAAACTACTTTAAAACTACACTTGAACTACTCTCTGGGACTATGGCTTTACAATGCTTTATATAGGAAAAAAACGACTAGGTCTTTTGCTCTTTGTCTTCATCCAGTTGTGCTTGTTTGTAGACACAAATGTGAAGTGTGCTTGTTGTGAGTGTGCAAAGAACAAGCAAATCCTGGCCCTCTATTTTTCTTGCCCTCCAAGTTGAAATTTATAGACCATTGATGATTTTTGGTGGGGGTTTGGATTACCAACATGGCAATCCCATGTGGGTGTGGGGTTTAAGATTGTGAGAGGTTTGGATGTACATGGGAAGTCAAACAATGGTGAAAATGACAGGTTGTTGGGATATGAGTTTAGGCGGGAAACCATTGGGGGAGATATACAGTGATTTTAAAGTTTGGGTGAAGGTTTGTGTAAATGGCAACAACGGCCCCTCAAAGTGGTTATAGCTATTGCAGTACACGTCCTTGTGTTCTAACAGGTTTGGGGACTTGGCAAATTAAGTCCCCAAAAGTTATACAACCCTTTGCATCACTCGTCCATTGGTCGGTTATACTTAGGGGGGACTTCGGCAGAGTTTCACCCTTGTAGTTAAACTTTCCCTCATGGCATGATTCCTCCCCTTTTGTCTTTCTCTATTTTCTTCTTTTTTATAATAGTTTAGGATTTACAAGTTGTCCCTTAAACTTGTTTTTATTGACTTTTGGCTTCGGGGTTTTTGAATTGGGTTGACTTTATGTTGGACTGTTTCAGCTGGGGCTGACTTTATGTTGACTTTTTCTAGCTTGGGCTTGGATTTTGACTTTGTCTTTTCCTGCTTTTCCATTCCGAGTCCGATTTTGTCGTTTTGGCTTTGTTTTTCGTCATTTTCTTAAATATCCGTTCCTGCACAATACAATTAGCAAAACAAGCATATATTTGGCATTTTAAGTCCGTTTTTGGTTATTTTAGCTCGTTTTTAAAGGTAAAAGGTATGTGTAATTATAAACTTTACCTAGGGTGCCTAAAGTCACTTGAGAAAATTTCTTGTGATTTACAATATACTTGTGTTATTCCTACCAATATCTTGAGTCCCTTAAACCCTGTGTTTCCAATGGTTTAGGTTTTAGGGTCTGATTGAGTTTTCTTTCATGTAGATTATAATCCTTGATTAAGTGATTAGGACTGTAACATACAAAGCATACTTTACCATCTCTGTACCCAAGTCCCCTTCTCTAGGATTTTGACCAAAACTACCTTACTCTAGTGTTGATTTGTTTTCAGAAGATGTTTCTGATTTCAAAACATTTTGCTTCTTAATTTCTAAAAATCCTAGTGGAACCTCTTCATCATCACTATCAACCCAATCTTTAATAATGACCTTGTTTCTATCAGTGTTAGACTTAACAGTATTCTGGGTTTGTTCTTTGTTTTTGATTAAGTCTTCTTTGTTTTTAGATTCACAAGATACATGATCTGTTCCACTAAACTCTTGTGTTTTTTTTGTTTGTTAATCACCTTATTCCTGATTGCTAGCTCATCTATCCCTGTAAAAGCAACATCTGCCCTAGGTGGAATAATTGTACCTGTGGGTGGAGGTACTGCTTTGTATGCTTTTTCTCTTTTGAAATTTTCATACAAAGGACCAGTCAAAGTTTCATCCCTAGATGAATTTTACTTTCTTCTACCTATACTATATTCAACTCCAAATTCCTATACATGTTTTATACAGGACAAAACTTTATTTTGTTTCAGGATTTCAGTTGTAAATAGAGTAGCATTGCTCCATTTTTCAAGTTTTTCTTTCAATTCATCCCTTTCTTTTATGACATTATCAAATTCTTTTTTGTTTTTCGCCTAATTTCCAATCCCTCATTTTTAAATCATACTCCATTGTTCATATTTATCATCCCGCATGCGTATTCATTCTTTCATGTGGTTCTAATTATGAATTCTAATGATTTAAAGCTCAATTGAGTATCCTGAAATTTATAACCTAGCTCTTTGAAAATTATCTCTTTTCAGTTTGATATCATTCACAGTTTTTTATAAGATTTACTGCAATATAGAGACAGTAAGTATCTCTGAGTTAGATGTCGGTCTGAGCTTGTAGCCATCAAAGCAAGAGCAACTGGTTCATTATAGCTCTTCACTCCAGTCAAAAATATTCCAAGTACCATTTGTCCAAGCATCCAACATGGTTGCATCAAATTCTATGCTCCAATCATCTTCTTCAATTCCATTCAGTGCCACCATAGCAAAAGTCACAGGATCATCATCAAATTCCTTGGTCCAGTCAATTTCACCATGGTGTCTTTTGCTACAAGCTTTTGAGTTTGAATCTTCATAGGCACAATTCTCTTTTCCTCATTCCTTTGCTCTGTTTGCCTGATATTTAGCAAACTTGCATTCCTAGGAAAGTACCCAACTTTTGATAGTTAAGCATTTAATCTTTGACTTGTCTAAGGTGATTCCATTTTTAGGCTTGAGGTCTATGGGTCTTCCTGTCTTTCTCATGAACTTTCTTATTCTTGCAGTTATCATAGCTACTTGCCATCTGATGTCAATTTCTTCCATAGCATCATCATCAATTTCAGCAAGTCTTATCATTCATGAGTTTCCGGCATGAGGCTTGTTGAGCAAGAAAGAACGTATGATTTTTTCTCTGAGTTGAAAGAACGAAGAGTTGAGAGTATCTTTTCAAACTTGCTTGATGAAGCCTGAGCATACCCTTTGGTGATGATTTCAGATTTATCATCAGCAGTACTTTGTCTAGAAGTACTGCCTTTGATTTTAGCAGACATAAAAGCAATATTTTATGAATTTGAACTTGAAGCACCCTTCAAATCATGCTCATACACCTTTAGATTGTTATAAAGATCATCAAAATCCAATTCATCTAATCCAGGTTGTCCTCTAATCATTGTAGCAACCACATGCCAACAGATGGTAGCCTTCTGAGAAATTTGTAATTAGCATCTTCACAGGATACCTTCGCCATCATACACTCTTGCATACTAATAATGTTCTTGAGTTTACGTAAGCTGAGTCTAGCTCTTCCTCTGGCTCCACAACAAGGTCTCAAATTGTTGTTTTCAAGAGATTCCTTCTGCAATCTTCTTAGTATTCCTTATTAACTCCAATCTTGTTTTTATGCAGCACACAACAACTCCTGCATCTTGAGCATCATGGAATTCAAAGAGATGTCTATCTGGTATTGCAGGAAAAGCAATATGTTAGAGCTTTTCTCATTGTTCTCTTTGCATTGACAACAATTGAAGTTTTTGGTGCAGAAGGTTGACCTGAGGAAGACGCTGGTTCTGTTGTAGCCTGGTCACCATTGGTGATTATATCCCATAGAATATGATTAGTAATTGCAATATATTGTCTCATCTTCATGCACCATAGGTCATACTCACCCTTCTTGATGATTAGAATTCGTAGTGTAGTAACAGATGAGGCAGGAGGGTGGTTTTTAGCTTCAGACATCTTTAGTGTTTTGCAAAGATATCGGATGTTCAAAGTTCTTCTTAATCAGAGTTTCCTCCCAAGCTCTGATACCACTTGTAGGATCGATGTACTCTAATACGTTGAACCTTTAGCTTGTAAAGGATATTACTATCTTGAATAAATCCAAAATAATAACTATGAAACGCCGACACTGAATACTATCAACTATGCGGAATCTAATTGATAATATTAAGAAGAACACACAACAATAATCAAAAGATTACTTTTATTATCACACCTTGAACCTGCCTAACTTTGCAGATTCCTAAACACTAATAATACTAATTGCTAACACTTTTTCTAAGACTCGTACTTGTTCCCGTCCCTGACTATGCCTTCCAAGGGATCCTTTTATAGACATCAAGGATTAACCCTATTGGGCTTACAACCTGCCATGCTTATTTTCTCATAATACAATCCTTCTAAAACTCTAAAACTATTATAAGCAGTACTTTGATATTGCCAACAATACCTTTCTATAACTAACAGTACTTTAACATAATAAGTAGTACTTTAATATCACTAACAGTACTTCGTTATCTGTCAGCAGTACTTTACAATATTTCCTAACACATCGCAATAGTCTTCATACTACCTTGCCCTAATATGGCTGATTACCTTTTAAGTGTTTGAAGGCGTGTAATGTACTCTTAGGGGCCTTGTAATAGTCTTCATACTACCTTTCTTGTGTGTTGCCTTAATAGAATATTACATAGACGGTGGGTTCATGCAATTTGTTCATGAATTAGCAAATACTTACACATTACAACGCAAGGATGACGGGCAATAGGATTAGGAAACGCAAACTAAGGAGTAGTACATGATTAGCACGTTTGTTTACCTATACGAGTTTCCTCCATTAGATTATATTAGTTTAAAATTAGTTTAGTAGTTAATTAGTTTAAATCAAACCCCTTTCAAACCCAAGATCTTACTTGCTTTCTTAAAAATATAAAAATATAAAAATAATCTTCTCTCAACCCTTAGACCTTAGTGACATTACAACCCCCGAGTCTTGCCTATACTACACTACAATGATTAGGTGCACTGCCTAGGGGATTGTAAAACTTCCTATGAGTTTGCAGAACCCGCATCAAGTTTTTGGCGCCGCTGTCGAGGAATAGTCTAGGTTTCGGATTCTATTTAGACTCACAAGATTCCTATCGAGTGAGATTTTTATTTCTTTTTAATTAGCTTTCTCGTAGTCTATCTTTTCAGTGTTCCCTTTGTTTTGTTTTCCTTTCCTTTCCCTTTTAAAAATCATTTGCCATGAATATAGCACTGTTGAGAAATTGAAGGAAACCCCTTGAAGAGCCGAAATGGAGAATTACCAATAGGCTTAGGAAATGCAATAGCCGCCAACAAACAGAACGAATCTTTAGCCATTGCCGGAAAAAATCTTTTCGATGACGAAACCTCGTCTATCATCAATACAAAAACCATTGTAACTCCCCCTATCAATTGCCTCCGTGAATACTATTCTTCCAATTTTGCTGGATTTTAAAATCCGATCTTTTTTCTCGAGGAACAAATAGGAAAAATATAGATTTGCATGATATTAGTTAATCCAAAACGTATGAACATTCCAAGGATTAGAAAGTGAAAACCGCATCCATCACGTTCTTAAGCCTGATAGATAATATACAATCCGACGGGGACACAAAGGACATATCCAGACTTCGTTTCTTTCATTTCACTTTAAAAAGGGAAGCCAAAAGGTGGTTAGATAGAATACCCCCCTTTCAGATCACGACATGGGAGCAACTCGTGTCAAAATTCTTCGATAAAATCTTTCTACTAGGACGCACCTCGATCATTAGGGATTTGATCATCTAATTTCGCCAAGGTAGAAACGAACCTATCAAAGGTGTATGGATTCGCTTCCAGGATCTAATCTGATAAGCTCCCCATCACGAGGTTAAAAATGGCTTTTAGTTCAAATCTTTTACGAAAACATGTCCCCTGGTGATCACGGGAGACTTGATCAATTTGCTCACTTCCGTTTTAGCTCGCTTAATGAAGAAGAAGGGTGAAATCTTATAGAAGAATATGTTTGATATCAATATGACTCATGGGATGACCCGCCACCACCTATGAATATCTCCTCCATTTTGGAAATAATCAAACCTACTCTTGAAGGACGTCTTAGAAGAGCTTGCGAGAAGCTTTCTTACCTTACAACACCTATATGAGTGAAAAACTTAAGAAACCTTACCTCATCTATGACATTTGTGAGGGTGCTCACAAAGCCGATGAATGCAATCATAATGGACCTCGCGAACAAGTATGTTTATCTCGAGGAGACATCTATGATGATCCTTCCCTTTTAAGATTCTATCAGAATCGTGATATCCCACCATGAGGGAACATACGACGAAGGAAAGAGGGAGAAGAAGGTCCCGAATGGGTCGTTAGATGCAAGTTTGAAGATAATTTGTCCAAATTTATGCTTGAAAAAACCCTCAATGCAAAACTATTAGGGGAAATGCTTGACCAACAACAAAGAGAAATTCTTAACCAATTCTCTCAAATCCTTGCAACATTCGGAAAAGCCAAACACCAACATCGAAACCCAATGCACCAACTTTTACTATCACAACCAGATCTGGAACTACTACCCTCGACCCTCCTTACTCGACTCCATCAAATTAGACAACTGTAGGCAATACTGACAAAATAGTCGAGTAACAAAGGCCGGAAAATGAAGAAACTACCACCATACATGATAAAGAGACCCCCTGTTACCCACCCTATAACATCCATCTAAATCATCCAGTGTGCCTTTCCCTTCCCTGTAAAAGAAACAGAAAAAATAACGACGAGGATGAACGACTTTTGTCTATCTTCAGACAGATTCATGTTAACCTACCATTCTTAAAGACCATGATCCATATGCCAAAGGGGGCCAAGGTTCTAAAAGATCTTCTCTCGCACAAGGATAAACTTGAAAAAGTAGTCTCTTTGGTCAAACTTAGTAAAGAATGCTCGGCTGTCATCCAAAGGAGCTTGCCCTAGAAAGAGGGAGACCTAGGGAGTTTCACGCTACCATGTCTTATCGGACATTTGGCAGTAAAAAATGTGTTGGCCGACTTGGGGGCAAGCATCACTCTTATGCCACATTTTCTTTTCTTACGATTAGGTATCTCTAACTAAAGCCAACTAGGATGAGTATTCAGTTGGCTGATCGGTTAAATATCCTATTGGGGTCTATGAAAATCTGTTGGTTAAAATAAATAAGTTCATCTTTTTGGTCGACTTCGTAGTTTTAGAAATGAATGAAGACAAACTAGTTCCAATCATCTTGGGACGACCTTTTCTTGCTACTTCCCGCGACGTAATTGACGTTCACGAGGGAAAGCTGAGTTTAGGAGTCGGAAATGAAACCATCACCTTCAACATAGGGAAATCTATGACATCCACTTATTCCTGTGACGACTATCTATACTGTGTTGTTCATACTGCAAAACTTATCCGAGAAGAATGGGTGGACACAGTTGACCAAGATGGAAAGTGGATCAAAGCGAAAGAAGAACACAACCCGGAAGAAATCCAGGCGGTTTCATTTTACCCAAGGCAAAAACCAATCGAACCACTAGAGTGGAAGGCTCTAGAAAATCGGTTAAAACCCTCAATAACTGATCCACCAAAGTTGGAACTAAAGGAGCTGCCGGAGCACCTCGAGTATACCTTCCTACAAGGGGATGATCAACTTTCTGTAGTTATCTCTTCTGCATTATCTGGCTATGAAAAAACTAAGCTTCTTAAGGTCCTGAAAAACCACAAGGAAGTTATTGCCTAGAGCACTGGGATATTAAAGGAATTGACTCGTCCTTTTGTACTCATAAAATTCTCATAAACGATGAGTTTAAACCAACCGTCCAACCTCAAAGACGAATGAAACCAAACATTAAAGTGGTGGTAAAGAAGGAGGTCATAAAGCTCTTGATGCTGGATTAATTTACCCAATCTCTGATAGCCCTTGGGTCAGTCATGTTCATGTCGTTCCAAAAAGGGAGGAATGATCGTTGTGAAGAATGAGAAAACGAGCTTATACCTCAGAGAACGGTCACCGGATGGAGTGTATACATCGATTACAGAAAACTTAATGATGCAACTCGAAAGGACCACTTCCTGTTACCATTCATTGACCAAATGCTGGAACGATTGGTTGGACATGAATACTATTGTTTTCTGGATTGTTTCTCAGGGTATTTCCAAATCCCTAACACCTCAGAAGATCAAGAAAAAACTATGTTCACTTGTTCGTATGACACTTTCGCCTACAAAAGAATGTCGTTCAGATTATGCAACTCTCCAGCCACATTTCAATGATGTATCATGGCTATCTTTCATGAATTAATCGAAGACAACATGGAGGTTTTCATGGATGACTTTTCAGTTTTCGGAATCTCTTTTGATCATTGCCTGGCAAACTTGGAAAAGATGCTTAAATGATGCGAGAAGACCAACCTTGTATTAAATTGGAAAAATGTCATTTCATGGTAAAAGAAGGGATAGTCCTTGGTCATAAGGTTTTTGGGTCGGGAACTCAAGTGGACAGGGCGAAAATCGAATCAATTTCCAAACTACCATACCCTACAAACATAAAAGCTGTTTGTAGTTTCTTAGGACAGGTTTCTACCAAAGATTCATAAAAGACTTCTCACAAATCGCACATTCGATGACCCAACTCCTCGTAAAAGATGGGTGATTAATAGATTTATTCACCCTTAGTAAATATATAAATATAAATAAATATATAAATATATAACAAGGATCAAAATCCACAAAATCAATGAAACCGGGAGTAGTATATGATGTTCCCGGGTCGTAGTCCCAACGAGGGGTGAATTGGAAAGTCGAGAGTCGGTTTGATATTTGTTGTTTGAATGAAAAAGATTTGGATTTGGTTTTTCTAATTAAAATGCAAAAACGATTAAGGAAATCCTAAAAACGATAGCTAAAATGATTTAAACCTAAAACGTAGACGAAAACGTAAAAACACGAGTTAAGAAAAACTAAATTATCAAAAATTAAACCCTAAAGTGATTTTTTAAGTTTTAATTATACTAAATAACTAAATTAAAAGAAATTTTTTAAAAATTTTAATTGATACTAAAAAACAAATTATAAGAAAAATTAAAGAAAATTTTCAAAAAAGAAAATTCAAAAACGTGCTTAAAAAGTTGAAAACGAAAGAAAAACGAAAACCGGCCCGAAACCCGTTCTTTTAAAAAAAATTAAAATTTTGCAAAATTGACCCTACGAGAAAATTTTTTTTTTCTATTTTTCCTAGTTGCAAAATGATAAAATAGCAATTCTAAAAAAGAACAATATTTTTTTTGATTTTTATTTAAATTTTAATTAATTAAAAAACAGATTTAGAACAGAAAATAAATGAGTAAAAATAGCAAACAATTTGGAAAAATAGTAAAAAAAAAAACAGAAAAAAGTGGATAAAGGTAAGCTGTTCTATTGAAAAATAACTGGTGGACCACCAGCTTATCAAAATAAGCCACGAAATAAGCTGAAAAAGGCTTTATTGTGCTTATGGGCTAAGAAAGCCCTTAAAGAGAATTAAAATTGTGCAAACAATAGCTGGATGAGCTATTGAAGCACAATGGTTATGAGGGTGTAAGTGTGGGACGTTTGTGAAAGGGGGGAGGTCCAGGGTTCGAGCCTGGGCCTCTATCTTTTTATAAAAAACTTTTTTTTAAAACTTGTAATGCATGGAAAAATAAGCAACTAATAAAAAGAAACTTTTTATCAAAACTCAAATTAAGTGTATGGTGTAAAAATAAAGCACAAAAGAGTGGCAGAGGCCTTCTTAACACTAAGTCATAAGGGCTTAAAAAAAAAAAAAAAAAAAAAACCTGATAACTAATAAAAGGGCAATAAGCTAAGGAAATGAACAAAATAAGTTAAGGCAGCTGTACCTATCCCTAACCAAATAATATAACTAACAAGCAGATAAAAAGCAAGGAATAAGCCAGAAAAAGAAGAATAAAGCAAAATAAAGAAGCTAAGGTCCAATCTGCAAGACCAAACAGTCCAAAGGGTACTCAGAATGGGCCAATTTTTAAATTTTTAAAAAATAAGCACTTAGAGGGCACCAAGAGCTTAAGCTTATAGATACTAAAGAATAGCTTATAGGCTTCCTAGGAATGCAAAAAGGTAAACTAGACTATCTTAAGGAAGCCAAGAAAAAGCCCTATAAAAAGGGTTGTTTGCACCAGGGGAGAATTTATCAAAGAAAAAGGAGGGTAACAAGCAGGCTTGTAATAAGCTTCAAAATAAGCTCCAAACCAAAAATAAAGTTAAAACAGATGAATATTGGCTCAAAGAGAGCTAATATTCAAAATTTTAAAAGTTAAAACACATTTAAAACATCTGATATATGAGATTTAAAAAAGACAGTTTTTATGACTCTAAGACTTGACACAAATTTGACAGTTTGACTGATTTGGTTAAGTTTAAAGAAAATGAAAAGTGACTAATGCTAATCTAATTAGGACACTTCAAAAGACACAAAACTAAGACTCAAAAACAAGTTTGAAAAGCTAAGTAAAAAGAGCAAATGACAACTGATGTTTAGCTATGGTTTAAAAAGACTTTTTTAAGAAAAACTCAAAAACAGATTCTTAAACCCAAACAACTTTAAAAACAGATTACAAATGCTTAAAAAAAGTATGCCAAAGATTTCCAAATGACCCAATGGGTTCTCAACCCAATTTGACCCTCTTTGGGGTGTTATGCCAAACACTCCTTAAGGCTTGCAAAGCCAAATTTTAAGCTGGTATGAAAGGTTTTAAACCAAGATCCTTAAAGACAGATTAAAAGGCATGATAGTTAAGCAGAAATAATCAAAAAGCAACAATCATTAAGCACTTAAACAGACAGAATAAGCAATAAGCAGTTTATAGGGAAAATAGGCAGTTTAACACAAAAATTTAATCAAAAGACAAATAAGCATCAAGAAGAGACAGATAAGCATTCAAGAACAGTAATAAGCAACTAAAAGCATGAATAATCCAGAAATAAGCACATGAACAGTGTTTATAAGCAAAAATTAAAAAAAGGGACTTACAAAGAGTCCAAGCTTTTGGCTGTGTAATAAGGTTTCCCAAAGCTTAAAAATCCAATGCTATAGCCTCCCATGAGGCACTAAACCCAAGGCCATGCAATAGAAACCTTGCTCCATGCTTTCTTCTTAGACAATCTTTTTATTTGGAATGTTTTTTTGGATTTTTGATTTTTTTGACAGGAAATGAAAACAAATTTATATAAGCACTTCTAATGACTTAAAAGGTTTATATAAGCTTAAACAAACAGTATTTAAAAGGCAATAGGTAAATGACAAGATTTTAAATAAAAACTGTAAATTGCAAGAATTAAAGTAACAAATATTGAAAAGACTGAATTTAAATGACAAGTATATTAAAAATGCAATAAGTAATTTGGTACAAAGATTTTTGTTACAAGATTTGCCTTGAAACTAAAATTTTGACCTCTGCTAATGAACTATACTACTTCTATTTATACTAAAACCCTAAATCTTCACTTGTGCTTGTTTATAGAGAGAGGCCAGCTGTGTTTTTGTTGTGTGAAGAGAAACTTCAAAGCAATCTTGACCTTTCATTATGCTTGGTGCCCAAGTCCTACAATCGAAACCCTTGAAAATTTTGGCCAATGGTTGGGTTTAGGATTGCCAAGCTGGATATGGCAGCTAGTGAGGTGGGGGTGAGATGGGAGTTATGGTTTTTATTGGTTTGTTGCAGGTGTGGAGAGATTTTAGGGATGGTGAAGGGTGAAACAGTGGTTAATTGCGATGTCGAGAAGTGGGAGTACTATACTCTGTTTGTAAAGTGACAAGGTATGAGTTTTAGGTATTGGCAAAAAGAGTCCCTGAGTTTGTATCATTGTGTTACATAGATGGTCCCTTGTGGTATAACAGGTTCTGCACTTTGGTAGAAATGGTCCTCAAGAGTTATATGGTATATTACATGTGAGGTCCTTGTGGGATTAATTTAGGGAAAATGGACTAACGGATGTTATCCCATTTGGGCTTTATAACACTTGTTTGGGCCGTGTGGGTTAAAATGAGGATTTGGGCCCATATTAGTTATACAAAGGGCTTGGGCTTTTTAGTCTTCACATAATGACTTAATGGGCTAATTTGGCCCATTAGATGGGTACGGGTGGCCCATTAAGTATTTTCTTTGATATTGCTTCGGCTTTGACCGTTGACTTTTCGGGGTTGACTTTGAGTTTCTTGGACTTTGGCTTTGATTTAACTTTGTCTTTTTACGCTTTTTCATTCCGTGCTCGGTTTTGTCATTTTTGGCTTCATTTTTCGTCCTTTTGTCAGATATCCGTTTCATGCACAATATAAATGAAAACATACAAATACAAAGTATTTTTGGTACGGTTTTTGTCATTTAAGTCTTGTTTTAATGGAAAATGGTATGTGTAATTAAGCACATACCAATAGGCCTTTCAATTTCTCAGAAGAGTGCATTCAAGCAATAAGTTAAAGCAATCCCCCATCATGATTAAACCAGACTGGTCATTGCCATTTGAAATCATGTATGATGCTAGTGACTATGCTGTTGGGCAAGTATTGGGGCAAAAGAAAGATAAGCATTTTTAGCCTATCCATTACGCTAGTAAAACGATGAACGAGGCACATAAGAGTTACACGACAACGGAAAAGTAACTTTTGGTTGTTGTGTTTACGTTTGATAAATTCCGTCAATATTTAGTTTTATCCAAAACTATCGTTTTCATGGATCACTCCGCCTTGCGCTATCTCTTTGCAAAACAAGATGCGAAACCATGATTGATAAGGTGGATCTTGCTATTACACGAATTTGATATATGTTATCCCAAAAGATTCTAGCCTAAAACATGATCCGGAGGTCGGGGAGGATAAAAGAAATAAAAAGCCATATTATTAGATGTAGAGAGAGAAAGGGAAGATGTGTATGTTTCTAGAGAGAGAAAGGAAACACACACTTATGAGATACAAATGATTATCCTCACCCATCCATGGAAGTATGGAGGAGGTATTTATAGCCCTTGATACGCACTACTTATCCTAACTTGAAATTTCTAGTCCTTGTGTATCTGACTATAAGTAAACTAGTGCAATTCTGTATTAGCCGACATATTTTAAGGCTAACAATCTTCCCCCAATATGTGGGCATACAAAATTACTTACAATGTTCCTAACAATTACGAAATACAATAAAATAAAGTCTTCCAAAGCGCTTCTAATGCTGAAGATGACATCTTTATCTTCTAGTCTTGATTCTTATACTCCAGCTTGGTTCTTCTGTATCTTTACTTATTCTGGAACAATTGTAGTTTGCATGAGTCAGATTAACTTCCCCCCAATTCATGCAACATGTCTTGAAAATCTTTCTTCATAGACTCCTTTTTGACGAAGTTTCTGAATCAGCTTCCCCTCAAACCAACATCTGTATCTTAAGCATATTCTAAAACTTTGATGCAGTTCGAACGATCTTATAACATTGACATTTAAAGTGCACAGCGGAATTTTATAGAAGAATCATCCAATACCTAAGGTACATACTTTATCCCTTTTAAAGAAGTTGAAACCGTAGCACCAAAATTAATTAAGATCCAGAAATGCATTTTTCTTCCTCCAGGATAGTGCTAATGTGAATTGCTACACCAAAGTCAACTAAGTCCCGAGTGTGAGCAATTTATGCCTTCAAGAAATCATCCTTCACATGTGTACATCTTACATCAACTAATACTGCTTATATACTGTATCATGACATTTGGTCTTGGTGAATATCTGTTCGGGGGTACATGTGAGAAATCAGCAACAAATCTTCTCACACTTGTAGAATACTTCACAAACCATACTAAGTAAAGTAGTATATACTACTTCCCCCTGGAAGTTGACCTGATTACATCAATGTATCAAAGTACACATATTCACCCATGATGGTTTTGAACTCTTGGAAGCATCATTGACATGTACGCACATATACTCAAGAAGTTCTTGTCTTAAGCAAACATCTTGAAAAGTTACGAATGACATTGAAGAACTTTGAAAGATTTTACTTAGACTGTGAAGTATCATTGAAGTTATGTAGCTTCAAATATCCTGTAAGAAGTGCTGATTACATCTCAACCTTTAAACTCTCTGCTAACTTACCAACCTCGTATCCTGTCAACTATTGTTGTGACCACATGGTGAAGTAAATCCGATATACCAAACTTGAAAATGAAGTAAAATACCCTAAATTTTTGTTACTTAATCTTGCACTGTTATTGATTGAAGAATGGTGTAGAGAAATCTGCAGCATCAGAATCCCTTTGTGATGTATACCTTATATGGGAAGGTATAAGTATCTTACCTCTTGAATATATCCACATTTGCATCTGCGTGTGACACTGAGTACTAAAATATAACTCCTTTAAGTGATAGTTAGCTATGTCTTCAACCAACCACCCCAACTACTGGAAACTAGATAATTCAAGTCTCAATCATAACTGTATACGATCAAGCAAGTCATCAATCGATAGAGTGGGTTTAAAAAAAGAGGTATAAAGTAGAAGGAAGTCTCAATGATAAAATAAGTAGACTCCTTCGTGAAACCCACTTCAATTTCAAATAAGGGATACCAAATACACTTTGTGATCACTTGACATTAAAATCCAAATTCCATAGCCATTTTGATGTTTTAGTGAATCTTAATGATCGTTTTATCATTAAGTGTTATGTTTGCTTTGGTGTTGTGGAAGGTGTTAATGTTTGGTTCTTTGCGAAAATAGGTGAAAGTGGCATTTACCAAAAATGCTCTATCGAATTTGGTTAATGAGAGAACCAAAATTCGAATTTCAGTTTAATTACCAAAATTGGCAGAAATAGTGTATAAATCGCCTAGAGCACATGGTATAAATCGCCTAGCATAAGACATGTATAAATCACCTAGTCATGAAAGCAAGTATAAATCGCCCCCTTTAAGACTGCGTATAAATAGCGCCCTTTAAGACTACGTATAAATAACGCCCTTTAAGACTGCGTATAAATAGTCGGATACAAGAAAGCGTATAAATCGCCGTATTCAAGAAAGCGTATAAATCGCCGGTATAAACAGCCGTGTATAAATCGCCGGTATAAACAGCCGTGTATAAATCGCCGTCTTCAAACGTATAAATCGCCATCTTTAAACGTTTCCGAAAAACAACTTTTAAAACGCCTAAAAGAAATGCTTTTTAACATTTTTGGATGATTTATTTTGCAAAACTAAGTATAACTAAGATACTCTTAACATAAAAACATAAACTTTATGGTTTTTAACACCAAAAAAGTTTCACTTTTTTTCGTGTAAAAAGTAAAAAGAAAACCATAACAGAAATCAAACCATAACCAAAAAATGTTTGGAAACATGTACAAATAAGCTAGAAGCATGAAAAGAAGAAAGTTTCAAGCTTTTGTACAAAATAAGCAACATCCAAACACCCTCGTGGCTTTTGGCTTAAAAATAAGCCATGAAAACACTATAATAAGCCACGAACACCCATAATAAGCAAACCACACAGATTCTAGCCTAAAACATGATCCGGAGGTCGGGGAGGATAAAAGAAATAAAAAGCCATGTTATTAGATCTAAAGAGAGAAAGGGAAGATGTGTGTGTTTCTAGAGAGAGAAAGGAAACATACACACTTATGAGATACAAATGATTATCCTCACTCCTCTATGGAAGAATAGAGGGTGTATTTATAGCCCTTGATACACACTACTTATCCTAACTTGACATTTATAGTCCTTGCGTACCCGACTATAAGTAAACTAGTGTAATTCCGTATTAGCCGACATATTTTAAGGCTAACAATATCAACATCCATGATAAAAAGGGTGCCGAGAATCTCGCAGCTGACTATCTCTCCCGACTTGAAAATCTAAATCTTGGAAAACTAACCAAGGCAGAAATTCAAGACTTATTTCCAAAAGAACAATTAATGATGATCTCTGATAAAATTAACAAACCTTGGTACGTAGATTATGCTAATTACGTGGCAAGTTGAGTGCTACCTTTTCGATCTACCCGACAAGAGAAACAAAAGTTCTTTAGTGATCTAAGGCATTTATTCTGAGATGAACCCTTTTTATTCAAACAATGCGTAGACCAAATCATTCGACGATGTGTCTTCGGGAACGAGGCTACTCAGATTCTTCGACAATATCATAGTGGTCCCTTAGGAGGGCATCATGGGATTGCCGCCACTGCAAGAAAAGTTTATAAAGTCAGGTTCTACTGCCCTAATATCTTTCCCAATATACGAAAACTGGTCCGATCCTGTAACGTATGTCAGTGAGCTGGCAACATTTCTGCGAGGGATGAGACACCTCAAAAGTACATTCGGGTCTGTGAGATATTTGACATTTGGGGAATTCATTTCATGGGGTCGTTCTCTTCATAAAATGGAAACAAGTACATCCTAGTCATTATCAATTACGTGTCCCAATGGATAGAAGCTCAGGCTTTCCCTAGCGACGCTCGAAACATGGTAAATTTCCTTAAAAAGTTGTTCGCGCATTTCGGTATACTAAAAGCATTGATAAGTGACAAGAGAACCCATTTATGTAATTACCAAATGGAACGAGCAATGAAGAGGTACGAAGTAGTTCATAGGTTTTTCACCGCATATCATTCGAAAACAAATGGTCAGGTTGAAAACACCAATAGGCTAATCAAACAAATTCTAGAGAAAACTATTGGAAACAATAGGAAGGAATGGTCTCACAAATTAGACGACGCACTTTGGGCTTTCCGGACACCGTTCAAGACTCCCTTAGAAAAAACTCCGTTCAGGATTATCTATGGTAAAGCATACCATCTCCCTGTTAAACTCGAACACAAGGCCTATTAGTCCCTTAAAACCCATAACATGGATTTTACAAAAGCTAGAGAAAACAGGTTTCTACAGATTAACGAATTGGACGAGCTAAGACTCGATGCCTACGAATCCTCTATCTCTTACAAAGAAAGGACGAAGAGATGGCATGATAAACGGATTAAGACACCAACCGATTATGAAAAAGGAGATAATGTGCTTCTTTTCAATTCCCGTTTGAGGCTATTACTAGGAAGGTTAAAATCAAGATGGTACGGGCCATTCATTGTTAGTAGAGATATGAAAGGTGGAGTAATTGAGCTACGTGACAAGGAAGGAAATGAGTTTATTGTAAACAAGCAACGTGTAAAGCCGTATTAAAAAGACATATCAGACTTTGATGCAGATGATGATATTACTTTAGACGATGGAGGAGTCACGTAAGGAGTGTGACTCCGAGTCTAGCTACAAGACTCGTTAAATAAAGAAAAGCGCTTATTGGGAGGAAACCCAATCTTTTATCTTTATGCATTTTAGGTGTGTCGTGTGTTTTATTCTTTATTGTTTATTTATATATGTTTGAATTATGTAATCATGCTTTGTTTTGTCTTTAACCTCGTCTTAATTACAATCAAAGGTATTTTGCATCAAGTAAGTGTAGGGGAAAATATCTGGTGTCTAAGAACTATTTCAAACATGTAAAATGAATAGTTTAGTTTAATTCGCATCTTGTGTGTTTATTTTGAGTCATATGATTGTACTAATCGTTTTTGTGGCCTATGCAGAAATTTTTTCCAGGAAATAACTAATAGGGTATACGTGCAGAAATTTTTCCAAGCAAACGAATAAATTTTTTTTACAGAGCCTGGAGACGGTGTTAGAAATTTTCCTAACGACGTCACGTCTGCAGATACAGTAAAATTCATATTTTTTTGGACTTTTGAAAATTTATTTTTGTATAATTTCCATAATTTGTAATTTTCTAATCCTTGCAAAAATACACGATTACATTAGTACATTCATCATATCTTTATTGCTTTTATAGTATCTAAACTTAATAAACGAAGGGTTGTATATCATTATCCTGTGGATTTTATGCTCGGTGTAATTGTTTCTTGTCTTTGATTTGCAGGTTATATTTGATGAGGAGAAGCCCGGAAGTTCTCACGATTTTTGTTTGAACAATTCTCGGATGACGATTTAGCCGGTTTATCTTGTTTCTTCTCCAATATTTAGCAAAACCAGGAGAGTACTAGTTTTTTTTCTTTTTCTTACTTTCTCTTTATTCATTTTCAGGTACTTATAGAACATTGGAGACAATGTTTAAAATAAGTGTAGGGGAAATAAAGTCTTAGAAATTATTCCTTCAATTGCATTTGCTTTGTCCTTAAAAAAAGTAATATACTAAAACATAGTGTAGAAGGTAATTTTAACCTAAATTTAAAAAAATTTATGGCACATACCGATGAAAACTTAGTATTAATAGCGTATCATTGGATAGGAGTTGTATGACTAGCACAAAAACCCTACCACTCAAAATTCCACCCCACAAATGTGAAGTTCACCTTTAGATCTTTAGTAATTAAGCACCCATCTTTGGTGTTTAGATAATTTTAACCTTTAGCTTGCTCGAGTTAAGGAATGAGCAATCACATGTGTCTCGTTTATGGATTTGACTGAGCATGTGTGGTTTTGTCGCTTTTTATGGAGCATTGGTATCGGTTAGGATTATATGAGAATGACCGGTAGTATATTAAATTCTAGAACTTGTTTTAGTGATGCATCCCGAGACCGCTAGTGAGATCGCATTCGTGTGATTAGAATTTGCTAAATGATAAAAGGCATTAGGATAAACCCATATTTTAAGCATGTATTTGTTATTATGGTCACCTCGATCATATAACTACCCCCACACCCTTGTTTCGCACTTATTTTTAGTGCAAGATACCCCTAGTACACCCCCTCCGAGCATATCCTTTTTGCAGTTCTCGTAATTTTTTAGTGGATTCTGGATTATTAATGAAGAGCATTATTTATAACCCACTAAAATGTTACACCCAAATCGCCTTAGCCTTCCTTGTATGTACTCAGTTTTTAGTACATTATTGTTATCACATTTGTAAACCCTAGTTAATTGTTTGCTTGAGTAGATGGTTGCTAAGTCGAGTCTTTTATTAGTGTATACAGTTTTGGGATGATTGGAATTCATGGTAGTTTTTATTTTATGAAGAAATGGAGAAGTCAAATTATTACCCCCCCCCCCTCTACGTGCTTAATACACACCATGTTTATTGATCATCCTAATTCGTGTCATTAGTTAGTTTATCTGTAGAGTATTAAAAACTCAAGTGTGGGGGTGCAATTATAACCCCCAAATCATGTATTATTTATGTTTAAGCAAATGGCAGGGCAAAAGTGTACGTAAAAAAACAGAAAAAAGAAAAAAATGCACGGGCTGCCATTTTGCTTATGTTTATGTTTATGTCAAGATAATGTCAAGAAAAGAAAAAGAAAAAGTTTGATGTAGAGTTTGTATATCTTTATCCTAGTGTGGTCGAGTGTTGGCTTAGCAACGTCTTATACATATATTCTTGTGAATGATTGACTTGCCACTAGTAAATTCCCCAAATATCCCCCAACTGTGTTTTTCTTTAACCTAAACCTATACATAACAACCCTTTAAAGACCTCTTTAATAGTAACTCCTAGGTGCTTACGCCAATGCGGTGGAGGTTTGATCCTTTATCAAGCCTATGGTAATTTATATGCTATGACACATAATGAGTGTTATTTTCCCATTTCTCAAATTGTTATACTTCATTATACACCTAAGAGAAAGAGAGAATCCAAACATTTATGTGAGGTGCTAGTATATAATTTCCGTGTTTTTAATTACGAGGTCTAGTTGGTTGTGCCATGAATTATCTTTATTGAGTAGGTTAAATGCTCCCGATATTGCTATTAACTAGGTAAAAAAGCTTATTTGCTTGAGAACAAGCAAATCCCAAATGCAGAGGTATTTGATGAGGTGTCATTTTATACACGTTTTCAAAGTTATTTAATCACCTAAATCATGCAAATATGCCCAAAATACGTGCTTAATCATTTCTTTTTGTGTTTTAGCACTTGGATGGCATTTGGAGGAAATACACGTGACTTGGACTCAATTTAGGAAGAAGCAAACAAGAATTCAACTCTACACAAAATTGGATATCAAAAGGGCATACAGACCGTGGAGACGGCGTCGCAATTCTTTACGACAGTGTCAGAAGGCTCAAGCGACGAAGTCAGGAACTTTGGCGACGGCGTCAGAAGCAGCCGACTTAAAAGAAGCCCTAGAAGATTCGCATAGATGTTTCTGGAAGGCTGACGGCGTCGCAATTAAACAAGCGACGCGTCTATGATTATTTTCTATATATACAACCCTTTATTTTTAGGGTTTTTAGTGTGGAATTCATGGGTATTATTACTTAGGGAACGGCTTTTATTAGTCTTTAGGTCGTTTTTAGGGTTCTCAAACCCTATTGTATCCATCATTACTCCATGTTTAATTAAAGTGCAGTTCTTTTATCCCTTTAATATTTCAATATGTCTATGTATTATTTGATTAAATGTTCTTTGCTTTCAATTAACATGTTAGGCTAAATTTATTAATGTTTGCTTATGATTGCATGAAACTTGGTTTATAATCCCTTTAATTATTGCTTCTTGTTGGTGGTGTGCACGTTAGGCTCTAGAAAACTAGCTTTTTAATTGCTTACGAAGACGTCTAGGGAAACGTAATTGTGTAGAAAGGATACCATCGCAATAGTCTTCATACTACCTTGCCCTAATATGGTTGGTCACCTTTTAAGTGATTGAATGCGTGTAATGTACTCTTAGGGGCCTTGTAATAGTCTTCGTACTACCTTACTTATGCGTTGTCTTAACATTATATTACACAGACAGTGGGTTCGTGCAATTCGTTTATGAATTAGGAAATACTTACACATTACACCGCAAGGGTGATGGGCAATAGGATTAGGAAAAACAAACTAAGGAGTTGTGCATGATTAAGTGAGCACGTTTGTTTACCTATACGAGTTTTCTCCATTAGATTAGATTAGTTTAAAATTAGTTTAGTAGTTAATTAGTTTAAATGAAACCTCCTTCAAACCCAAGATTTTACTTGCTTTCTTAAAAATATAAAAATACAAAGATAATCTTCTCTCAACCCTTAAACCTTAGTGACATTCAATTCGAGCCTACCCAAACTATTTCCCTAGAGAACGATAAAAACCCTCAAGTCTTTCCTATAATACATTGCAATGATTAGGTACATTGCCTAGGGGATTGTAAAACTTCTTGTGAGTTTGCAAAACCCGCATCAACATGCATCACCACCATATAACATCTTTTATCACCCATTATATTCCAAACTAGAGGTTAGAAAAGTTATGTGTTTAGGCCCTAAAAACACAAGGGTTATAGGTTTAGTATGTTTAGGTCTTAAACCCCAATGGTAATAGGTTTGTTATGTTTGGGTCATAAAACATAACAGGTTTGGTTGTACCTGAAGAAGAACTCGATATCTAACTTAGTAAAGTTAAACTTGTAAGCGACGTTGTAAGGTTTTCTCCGTCAAAAAGGCAACTTGTTGACTTAGTGAAGTAACTCTCGAGTCGGAAACTTAGGGAGTGGAGTAAGGTTTTCTACTAGGAACTTTATTATGATTTAACATAAATATGCCATTATTATAGTATCTGAAACCAATAAATACACCATGTCTTGATAAGATATACTTATCAGATTCATAGACTTGCTTGTAACCACACTTATTCAACATGGGGTCGGACATAAGGTTCTTCCTAAGGCCCAATACATACACAACATTAAATAAAGTAATTGTTTTTCCATAACTAAATTCTATTACAACATTTCCACGTCCAAGTATTGGTTTGGTTGACTTGTTGCCCATATAAAGAACGGATCGATCTTCTACTGGATGAAAGGTATCAAACCAACAACGATCCTTACATGCATGACAAGTTGCACTGAGTTAATCCACCAAGCAATTTTCATCATCTTGTACATAACATATTTCATAAATATGTGATACATAATTTTTAACAGGAATTATAACATGGTCAAAAATTAGACCTTGTTGTGGACTTGGGTCCTTAGACCCTTGTCCCGATCTACAAGTGCATGCATCATTGTTTTTCTTAACCCGACAATCTTTCTTGAAATGACCAGGTTTGCCACACTTCCAACACGCCATCTTAGACTTTTTGTTGGAATCGTCCTTTTAATCATGGAATTTCCTTTTGTTTCCCTTGGAGTTTTTGTTGTTTTTATTGTTCTTATCATCTTTGACCATATTCACAGAAGATGATCCATCAATATGTTTACCCTTTCTTTTCCCACTTTCTTCCATCCTAAGAGTTTCCTTTATGCGGAAGTGGCTTTCAAGTTATACGAGAGACACTCATCCTTGTTGTGTTTTAACATGTGTTTGAAATCCTTCCATGATGGTAGAAGTTTGTCCATGATACTAGACACCGAGATAGACTCATCTATGAACAAACTATGTTGAGTGCATTATTCAAAAATTAGAAGGAGTTCGTGATATTGATCCATCACAGACCTTAAATCAACCATTCTGTAATTGTTAAAATTACTGACAAGAAACTTCTTACTAGAAGTATCTTTTGCCATGTATTTTGCTTCAAGTTGATCTCATAACTTCTTTGTCGATTTCACGTTTTGGTATACGTCAAATAAGGCATCCGACATACCATTAAAGATGTGCCCTCAACATAGGTAATCATCATTGTCCCACCTGCATCGTCTCCTTGTCTGTTCCAATGTCTCCTCTTCAACCAACTTTGACATGGGGGTACTCAAAACATACACAACCTTCAAAGTTGTGAGAAGGAAGTGCATCTTCTTTAGCCGGTGCCTAAAATTACTGCCCTCAAACTTGTCAAACTTTTCGAACTTCATCGTCATTTGGATAATTTAGAGGAGACGCTATATGCCTCGGCTTACACGAAATCCTCAACATAGATAATTCAGAGGACACATTATAGGCATCTGACATACTGTTCAAGATGTGACCTCGATAAACCGTCCAAATTTCATCTCCTTGTCTGTTGATGACAGCGTCTCCTCTTTGACCCTATATGCTTTGGGTTATATGAAATCCTAAATTGGATAATTCAGAGAACAACATTTAGTTTCTAAGACACGAGAGATCTAAGCAAATACACAGAAAGTTGCTATGTTGTTATGTTATGAAAGAGATCAATTATGGTGCATTTAACCCAACCAAAAGTTAGTTAAATTCGGTTAAAAGTGGTTGCGGGAAGAGTCACAACGGTTGGCAAAAGGTGTGTCTTTTGGTGGGAAAAACGGTTTAAGAAAAAAAACAGATAATACCTGAATCCCAAAAATTATTTAGGTTTACTAGTACTTGAATACTCTAATTATTGCTTCCCAATGATGATTACTAGGATTACTAGTAAATCTAATCACTTTTCCGACTGCGAAAGCAATATCCGGACTTGTGCTTGTCATAACATACATCGAGCATCCAATAACCCTTGAGTATTCAAGTTGATTCATAGGTTTACCCACATGGGGCATTAGTTTAATACCTGCTTCAATGGGGGTACTAACCGGACCACAACCATCACACTTAATCTTCTTGAGAATTTTCTCAATGTAGTAAGATTGTGTAATCGTAAGACCCTTGTTCTCACGATTAATTCTTATTTCAAAAATCACATTCGCCTCCCCCATACCTTTCAACGAGAAATTTGATGATAAAAACTCTTTAGCTCTATCAACTTGGTTTTGGTCAGTATCAAAAATCAACATGGCATCAGCATATAAGCAAATGATGACTCATTTATCAGATTCATCAAATTTGCAGTATACACACTTGTCTGATTGATTCAACACAAATCTATTAGACAAAACAACATCATCAAATTTATGATGTCACTGTTTAGGTGCTTGTTTGACCCCAACAAGGGGCTCTGCCCCTTGACCTCGCAAGAGGCGCTGCTCCTTAACCCCACAAGGGGGCGCGACCCCCTCGAGCCTTACGTCTTTGTCGTGGCAGCATCAAGCTAGCTAGAACGAGCGTGCACTTCGCACCTCTGGACTCGATTATAAGCTATCCCTGACTAAGTTAACTGATCTCAAGTAAATCACAAGTATACACAATATAAGTTATGACACTAAAATCACCAACAAACATACACCACATCAATCTCACATTTGTTTTTAACACGACTTAAACTGCATCTTTCTCACATTTAAATTGTTCTTACCAAGATATAAACTTTTAATCTTTTGGTTTTAGAGATTTGTCTCACGTAAATACAGCTAGGCCAAAGTCACATTGATACATTATTTGTATGTGATCTCGATGGCTAAGGCCGCCGGTTCTATTTGTTTCTTCATGTTCATGACCATATTGAATTTGAGTTCGTCCTCTAAAAGAATAAAAGACAAGCTACTTTTGGATCATTTCTTATGTAGTTCTTTCACTCCTTTTCATATTTTTTAGCCGGCTCAACAATATTGACGAGTGTCTGGCATTGCTTCTTAGGGTCGCAGGTTATAGTACAGTTGTGTTAGTCGGTATTATCTCATAGATACTTGGATATTGGATACTTGAATAAATTAAATAGTAAACAACCGTCTTGTAAGAGCCTAAGGTGTCATAACGCACGGCTCGGCGTTATGCCTAGTTGGCATGCGCGTTGCTGGCGTTATGACACCGGATGAGGGCGTTGGTGGCCTGCGTTGGTTCCCAAGTTAACCCACCAAGGTGGTAGGCATCATCCATTTCCCTTTTTTTTTTGCTTTTTAAATATATGTTTGGTGTGTATGGGTTGATTTAGTGTGTGTATGTGTGTTTTTTTTGTGTGTATGCGTTTGTGTGTGTGAATAGTGTGTGTGCAGGTAGGGGTGGCAATTCAGGTCGGGTTCGAGTTGTCGGGTTCGGGTTGACAGGTTAGTGGGTCAGAAAATCCCAACCCGAACCTGACCCATTTAAATAATCGGGTCAGCTATGTCAACCCTAACATGTTTACACATAACCCGAACCTGACCTATTTAACCCGTATATATACTTGGGTTGGCGGGTTAAATAGGTTACATGAGTTGAGTAGGTTAAATGGGTTTACGGGTCAACCCGTTTAACCCATTTAACACATATAATAAAATATAAATAATTTTTAATTTTAGAAAAAAAATCTTAAACGGGTTGGCGGGTCGACCCAATTAATTTATTCCTAACCCAAACCTAACCTGTTTAATAAACGGGTCAGATGGGTCGACCCAAACCCAACCCAAAATTTATTAGACTCAACCCGAACCTGTTAATTTTCGTGTCGGTTTCAGGTCGGGTTTCGTGTCAGGTCAGAAATTGCCACCCCTATGTGCAGGTACAATGAAGAAGAAAAAGATAGAGAGTGTGGGCTGGAAAAATACAGTGGGCTGGAAATGGGCCGTTATGAGGGTAAAAAGTAGAAGAGAGAAAGCTGATGTGGCGCTGATGTGTCCGATGATGATGTGTTTTTTGGTGTGACTGATTAATGTAGCCTTAGTTAATAAAGGCCTATTAGCCCTACCCACTTGTTTTGGCCCGTTTAGTTTTAAGGTTATGTTTATTTGTTTTCTATATATTGTCTCTGTATTGTAAATGGTTCAGTTGAATATAATAATACAATTTTCAGTATTCCCTTTTAGATTTCTACGTGGTATCAAGAGCTATGGAAAAAAGTTCGCTTGCTTGCCCCTCTTGTCTTCCACTGTTGATTGCTTGAAATTGTGTGTTTGATTGCCATTTGTGTTATGGCGATTAATAACAGAATGAAGCTTAAGTAGATGATGGTTACTCATAACACATATAAAAAGAGTTAGTGGGACGGTGGGAATTTTAAAGTTTATTCATATAGGGAAGATGAGGTATTGTACTATATTTAATCCAACCTATTATTGGATTATTGTTTTTCATCACTTGTTCCTTTAGATCTTAAATGACGAAAAATTGTTTGCCTGTTTTTATTCGATTACTTGATTGGTATATTAGGTTCGATTTTAGTTCAGAGTATGTTTGAATTTTGATGGTTGATTGTCCGTGGTATTGGTATTGGTGTTAGTATTGGGATTGATATCGGTATCGGTATCGGTATTCGGTATTTGCATCAGTTAGTAATAAATATTGTTGGCTAGTTTGGTGTTTGTGATGGTGATGCGATAATCTTAACTAATCCGACTATGTCTTGAGTAGTTATGTGTTGCATCTCGACATCAGCAACATGTTTTGGTTTCGTTGGGTTTCGCTTGGTTTTGCATCTAGTTACGTCATGGTTTTGCATTCTGGTTCTAGTTCTGCTCTGGTTTGTCGGCAGTGCCTCTGATGTCTGATCTGCTGCTATGTCTGAATCTGTTGTCTGAATATTCTGTCGATGTCTGTCTGAATCTCCTGTTGTCTGTCTGAATCTTCTGTTGTCTGATGTCTGTTGCTGTCTGCTCTAGTTCATCTCCGTATATATGTGATTATATGCTATGCACCTGTCTGATCTGCTCCCGTTCATCTCCGTATTTATGTGATTCTGTGCTATGCACGTGTCTGACTGCTCTTCGTCTACCTCTGTTCGGACCTCTCTGCTACTGAATATGTATTTGTCTGCTGCTTTTCGTCTACCTTTGTTCGGACCTCTCTGCTGCTGCTAAATCTGTATTTGTCCTCTATGTTGGATCTGTATCTGTCTGCGCTGTTGTTCGTCTACCTCTGTTCGGATCTCTCTGCTGCTGTCTGTATGCATTTGTTTGTCTGATTTCAGAGTTTTCTTGTCAAACTCTCAATGTCGCATTGTGAGTTTGAGAAGAGATGTTAGTTAATAAAGGCCTATTGGCCAGACCCACTTGTTTATGCCCGTTTAGCTTTAGAGTTAGTTTTAGGGTTATGTTTATTTGTTTTCTATATATTGTCTCTGTATTGTAAATGGTTCAGTTGAATCTGATAATACAATTTTCAGTATTCCCTTTTTGATTTCTACATTATAATTGCAGGTTTTTTTTTTAGTATTAAGGTTATTGAGTTAAAACTGATCTAATTGAATTATGACACCTTACCCTCTAACCATCAACTTCAATCACCATATATGCTATATAACTCACGGGTATTTGATATATTCGTTTACCAATATTTTTATCATAAAAGAAGATTGAGTTATCATATATTTATTTCAAACAGTTCGTTTTAAAGCAGGTTGTGGCACTCGTATTCGATTTTGGAAAGATATTTGGGTAGGCGGGGACTCCTTTTTTTACAGGTTACAATCGGGCGATTATCATCTTGATCAAGACAAAGATTGTCTGATCATTGGACCGTATTAATAATGGGCAATGGTCTTGGATTGGTTCGGACCAATATTGGTGTTACGAAATCTTGCCTATTGCTGTGACATGTTAAATGGAAATCGGTCAACTAAATATTGATGTCAATGGGACTACTTGTACTTGGAGTCTTGGGTCGTAATGGTACTTTTACGATTAAGGATGCTGTTATAGGATTGACCAAATATCCTTCCTACTCTTGCTCATACTACTACTTGGGATAATCATCCCCCTCGGAAGTCAATGTGTTTATGTGGAGCTTTTTTGGGACCGATCTCTCATAAGATTGAATCTATCTTCGCGTGGTATGGATATTCGGCATCTCTTGTTCCTTCTTCGCAATGCCAATGTTGAATCTGCTAATCATGTTTTTTCTGAATGCGACATTGGCTACGATAGTTGGAAGCTCGTTTTTAGATGGTGTGATATTCCTCTTTTTCAAGCTTCTTCTTGGGATTCTTTTAATGATTGGATCATCTCTTGGCATGCTTCTAAAGAGAAAAAACACAGGTTCTATGTTATTACTACTTCGGTTCTTTGGGGGCTTTGGGGATGATACGAAATTGCGTCACGTTCTTGCTCTCAACCAGTTGAGGAAATGTGATCTATTCGATAAATGTTCGTTTCTCTTCATTTTCGTGGCTTCACAATTAGGGACCCATATGGAATTGTTTGGAATGACTGGCTTATGTATCCCCACATAACCCCCTTTCGATCACGGCGTAATGGCAATGGTTAGAAGCTTGCTTTTGGTTTTTTCCTGAAGCTGCGAGTTCAAGTTCGCAGGGAAGGTTTTTTCGTTTGGCATCATCGTCGGTTTTGAGGGATGGTTTCTTCTTTTCTTCATTCTCCCTGGGACTGGTTTTGGGGTTTCATCAAAATCATCCCGTAGTGAAAGAAAACCGGTGGCTCGGCCTCCGGGGATGGGGGGTTTTTTTTTCTTTTGCCAAAAGTGGAAAACCGATGTCGGCCTTCGTTTACTGTCAAAAAGTTGTTTCATCCCTTTTGATTCCCTCGCAGTTAAAAGTTCTCGGGAATTTATCATTTTTTGAATTGTTATGTATTTTTTTTGTTGACTCTATTGTACTTTAAGTGTCTTAGCGTCTTGCTCGTATATTTTTTGTTATTTATATATTCCATATTTGAACTGTTAAAAAAAAAGATAAGAAAGAAAGACAACTTGATCATTACCACCCACCAACCAATTAATTCCTCAGCTTCTAGTGAATGATACCATGCTATAAATACTCATCTAAAGTTTTAAATACAATTCGTAGTACTTCATTATATAGATAGTGACCACAACCACCCGTGAATATATCACATGTAACACCAACCAAAGGTACACGATCAATTAATCAATATATACACATTATACCCCTCTAAAATAGAGGATTTGAAGTTATTGTATTGTACTTGGGGACAAAGAATCGTTTAGGTGAATAGCGTCTAAAAAGCCCGTAAGCCGAAAGGAATGAGACCATAGCCATCAAGATGAATGCGGCGTAGCCACATAGGAACGCACCAACAATTTGGGCACAAAATCGGCTGTACTTGTCACATAGTTTCATCCAAAACAAGTGATGTTCACCGGTGACTGCAAATAACGACGCTGTGAGAGAAGCTGTGTTTATTGCGAATACCATATAGACAACTCCCTGTATTTTAAACCACGTAAATTTTCAGTATTTAACCTCCAATTAAAGACTCTCGGATCAGCATGTGAATAAGTTGATGCATTTTTGGAAGATGACCTAGCATGGGGAGATTCATGAACTCCTCCATGGTAAAGAAAAAATCGTTATCTCATAATGAATGTGCATTAACAACTTAAGCTAACAAGTAACAACTAGGTGAAACCTCACACATTTTAGTGATATTAGTCACAAGTCATTTACCACTCGGCCAACAATTAGTAGTTTAGTTTTTTTTTTCATTTTGTGTATTGATACGTATGTATTTCATTCGCTTAAACTTCATAGATATAAGTCCATTGCACTAGACTGAAATTTTACTTATGAAAAGAAAAAACTTATATTTTTATATTTAATTAAAAGATTTATCGGGGATTAATCAGTCAATTCAAATAGCTTAGTATATAAAACATTTATATATGAATCTTCAATACATATTAAAAAAAACGTTCAGAATTTATAAGCAAGGCGTTTAAAGAAGTGTTGAAAAGTTAAAACTAGAGTAAACTACATTTTTGTTGTTTTTGTTTGGTGCGTTTTTCACTTTTGATCCAAAATTAAAAAAACGTTTTGGTTTTAGTCTAAAAGTGATACATTGGTTTCACTTTCAGTCTAAAAACATGTTTTTTTGGTCCTTGCGGTTTGGTGGGTATTTCACTTTTTGTCTAAATTTTCAACATGTTTGGACTGAAAGTGAAACAAAAGTATCACTTTTAGATTAAAACCAAAACGTTTTTGAATTTTGAACCAAAATTAAAAAATGCACCAAACCAAAAGGACCAAAAATGTACTTTACTCTTAAAACTATAGAATTACTGGGTCCGTTTGGTTTATAAGTGGGGTTGAATTCGGAATCGAATTTGGTATAGGATTTGAATTTGAGGTAGGAATAGAAAAAAGAATTTATATTTTTTTATTATATATTTTTATTAATAAAATAAAAATAAAAAGTTTAATTTATAATTTGTTATTAAAATTGATGGTTCAACTAATAGGAAAATGATAGAAAAGACAAATAGCATTTAATGAAATGCACAAAATTTGTGGCTTAAAATCGTGGACTACCAAAGAATTTCTCAATCCCACCATATTGATAGGGAATCACATTTTATTATTTATTCCATTACTTGACACCCATAGATATGTATCAAACTATAGGTACATATATGATTGCATTCCTTGATACCAAAACCCACATACCAAACGCATCCTAATATATTATTTTTATGGATTGATGCATGGATAAATTACAGCTTTGTCACTTTGGTCAACTTCATTAATACAGTATGATTTTAAAATCTTGTAATTTTTCCGTACATTTGATCTATTTGTGGTCTCGCAAAGCAATTGTAAAGACGTTAAAAGAATTATTACATGTTACCACACCCAAGGATCATATTGATCTCTTGAATCAAGAGACGGAGCTAGAAAGTTATGATCGATGAAGCAAACTTTGAAAATCTTTAAAAACAACACTGCAAATTGGTCCGTTAAAGAGCAAATTACAAAGTAATCAGATCTTTTAGAAAATTTACGCTATAACTTTTTCGTTAGAGCAAATTACAAAGTAATCAGATCTTTTAGAAAAATTAACGCTATAATTTTTCCGTACATTTGATCTATTTGTGGTCTCGCAAAGCAATTGTAAAGACGTTAAAAGAATTATTACATGTTTACCAAACCGCAAGCAAGGAATCATATTGATCTCTTAGAACCAAGAGACGTAGGACAAGAAAGTTATGATCGAGAAGAAAAGGGGGGGGAAAAAAAAAAAAATTTAAAAAAAAACAAAACTTTGAAAATCTTTAAAAACTACACTGCAAATTGGTCCGTTAGAGAGCAAATTACAAAGTAATCAGATCTTTTAGAAAATTTACACGCTATATATAAACTTTTTCGTTAGAGGGTAAACCGTGCCCCCCCCCCCCCCCCCCCCCCTGCTTGAACCTAGAGACACCATCCCTAATGTTTATTATCAACCTATCGACGATTGTCACCAATTTAGAAACAAAAACAAAATGAACTCAGAAACAATGAAACTAACAAGAAAATTATACCTGGTCGAATAATAAAGTGAGCCAAGCAAGATGCTTGTATGAACCCTCAATATCTGGTTTTAGATTTGAAGAGAGTACACCTCTTATAATTAATTGAATCATATTATATCCTGCAGCTGCTATGTCCATGTACACCAACACCCTGACGTATACAAAAACATTGCATAACTTTATATATCACGCATAATTACCAACACCCTAGTAAAAAACATTGCAGACGTTTATCACCCATAATTATATTATATATATACATATACATGACTTCAAACTTTCGGCTTGTCTCGCATACCATCAAGTATGAAATGATTTGGAAAGACGTATCAAGCATAAAACCATACCAGAGTTGACACAAGCTAAATTTCAAGCGTTGCCAACAGTGGTCTAGCTTACTTGATCATGAAACTCAAGTATGACATTTAACTTCAGAATTATAGGTTACATATCAAAGTAAGTCTAACCAACTTAAATTACAACAAATTTTGCTCGCTTCTTTTCTCTTTGGAGAGTATAGTTTCTCTAATAAATTTTGACCAGAAAAGTAAATGATTTCTAAGAGAGAGGGAGAAAGATTGTGCTTACACAAGAGCATTCAAGTCTTTGAAAGAAGCAGTTCTTGAGAAAGAGGGGAAAATAAGGCTTGTTTGAGTATCAAATCTGACCAAGCAAGCAGTAGTGAGTAAGAGTAAGGTTGCACAAACCCTTAGAAATGCTTCTAGTTTCATAATATCCATTTTTCTTATAACGGTTTTTATGTTACTTCGAGTATGAAAAAACTGAGGGACCTTTGGAACAAGCTGCCAATTTATATACTCATATAATTTCATAAATTATTTTTCTTTATGATTTGTAATATAAATTTCATAGTCAGACTCATATAGTTCTTACTTTATTTTTTATTTTTTTAACGGCGGCAATGTTATTAAAAAAACTAGCAATGTGCTAGAAATTACATATGAGATTTAAGCTAATCATTCCAACTACTAGACAAACGACCTCTATGCTTAGGCCAAGAAAAAGAATACAAACGAATATAATCGAAAATGTCACTTTTCCTCAAGGAATGAGAGTTAAAAGTGACACTATTACGATACCGCCAAATGAACCATAAAGTTACCGCGATAATCACGAATAAGCAGTGCTTTTTTTCTCTAGAAACGGGCCACGAATTCAACCAATCAATCCAATGAACGTTGGAATCGAAAAGAGGAAAGGAATCATCACACCACCTCCTAATAATCCTCTAAATCTCCTTAGAAAAAGTGCATTCGAAAAAAATATGATCATTAGACTCCAATTACCGTTGCAAGAGGGACAAGAAATCTCCGGGATTTCAATACCTCTAGATGAAATATTAAGACGATGCGGGAGCCTATCTAACTTCAAACACTACATGAATATGATTACTTTACGGGGAAGAGACTAATCCCAAGTCGTCTTAGTATCCAAGGATGGAAAAATGCGGTCATTGATTAGACGACGCAAATTACCAAAAGAAAACATCCCATCATGAGCAAGAGACCATGTGCATTTATCCATATCTTCTCTAACCTTAATTTGGCTGATTTGAGATAACATGTGGTTTAGATGTGTGGAGTTTCGAACTCCAAGAATACTACGATACAAACTCCACGCCCATTGCCCATTGGAAATACGATCCACAACCAAACAAATATCTTTTCAAAAATATCTTGAAACGAATATATAAAGGCGAATTACCAAGCCAAATATCTTTTCAAAAGCGAATGAGAGAGCCATACCCACCTGAAAGCGAATGGAATCCATGGGAAGGATGGAGCTTGAATGCCAGTAATTAGAAGTCCAAACAATCTTAGACCATATACCATTATATTTGCAACCATTATGATCAAAGCCATCTTCTCCAAAGCTCCAATAACTTTTACCCAAAGGGAATCGGGATTAGAATAGTAGCGCAATCTCCATTTGTGAAGCAAAGCAAGGTTAAAAGATTTTAAACTACCAATAGCTAGACCCCCTTTGTCCAAAGAAGCCAACACGTTTGACCATTTCAACCAAGAAAGTTTTTTGAGCCTTGCGACCCCCCCCCCCCAAAAAAAAGACGCATGAGCATTCTCTAATGTTTTCAAAACCACAGCAGGAGCTTTGAAAAGAGAAAGGAAATATATTCTAAGACTCCCTAGAACAACTTTGATAAGCATTATGCGTGAAACACCCCTTTCGCGGCTCTAAATTTGACAAAAAATAAAAAATTGCTCAAACGCATGACCAGAAATGACCTTGTGCCATTCTTTTATAAACCGACCAAAATCAATTACAATTCGGCCCTTGAAAGTAGTTTTAGATGAAAGTAGTCTCGAATACCTGTAAAATGACGGGTGACACAACCTCTAACAACTTACGGTTCATTTTATACAAAATAAACAAAACGACCAAATCTGGAAAAGTACCATACGGCTTTATGCTTCTGGGCACACAGCCGTATGGTTTGCTCAGAACTTTCTATGACAGGCATACACCCATATGCTCAAAAGCATATGGCTTTATGGTTTGGTCAGAATCTTCTGTGTCAGGCATAAATCCATATGCTCAAAAGCATATGGCTTTATGCCCCTGTATTAGGTACTAGTCAAAAATACATTTTACACATTTTTCAGAAAACGACTTCTAGGAATCGACATAACACCAAAAACTTCTAGAAATCATTAACATGATATAATACATCGTTTTCATAAGCATTTGTGGTCTAAACACCCGTATACACGTACTTCACGGGGCTTGCCAAACACCCGTTTTGACCCATTTCATACAAAACACTTAAATGACGTACTTGACCATCATTCCACGACCAAGACTTGGACTTAGACACTTCAACAATACATTTACAATATATTTTATGACACTTGGGGATTCAACATTGATTTGAGCACGACATCTAATTCTAATATTATACGCATAGTCCAATGCTTCCATTATTCGAGCTTCCACGCCATATGCCTTATCAAGGCTATACCTTCATCTCATAATAACCTATAAAGCGGTTAAACAACTAAATCGTAAGTTTTCGCTTAGTAAGTAACCGGCATATAACATACATCATATGTGCATCATCACATTAGCATCGTAATCATTCATATTTAGTCCCGCGACTATTATTAGTTCATTCATACTTCATTATCACTATAACCATATAAACCACATCATACTATAATTAAACACAAGCATATAACACTTCCATCACATACCTTAGTTAATCCATAAACATTGACTAACACTCACTTGACTACATAAATCCAACTACTCAAGTCTCAAGTATTTCTATACTTCCTAACCATGGTTCTTATGACTTCAACACCTTGAATTACAACACATAATATTTAAGACATATATAACACATGTTATAACTAAATTACTTACCTTGAATCCAAGCTAAGAACATCAAGAACATCATCATTAAAACCTATTTTCACATGAAAAGCAATATTATTAACAAGGGTTTATACAACCCATAACTTACCAAATTTCCATCTTTAATCAACATATGATCATATCTTGATCATATGATGTAAATCCCCAATTACCTTACACTTAATCATCAATTAACCTTAACTATTAATTACTATAACCTCTTTAATTAGCTTAAACACTTCTTTACCGAATTTCCCTAATTAGGGTATATGAACCTTAATTTTTTAATTCACCAATTCAACTCAACAAAGATTACCTACTTGTGTAGGATCGTTGCTAGGGACATAATCTTGCACTATCACACTAATCTTTCTTCACTTCGATCACTAGTTAGTTCTTATTTCCCTCCTTCTCTTGTTTAGCTCGTCACACCCAAGACCCCACACACAAAAGTCTAGACCAAAGTGAGAAGTGTGGAATAATATGGGATTTGCTAACTAGTTGATATAAGTTTGGTCTTTTGACATCTTTGGTTCCTTAAGTCATATTCCTTCATACTTGTGACACATAATACTTTCTAAAACCATTTATATAATTTTAATACTTATAGTTTGACTATGAGGTTTGACTAACCAATCACGTAATACATTCAAACTTATAAAATTCATAGTCAAACTATTCAAATGGCATTCTCGTAATAAACGCGTAAAACCCGATATTGGGGTGTTACAAATCTACCCCCTTATTTAGATTTTGCCCCCGATATTTATTCGTATAATACTAACCAAACTTGCTCATATTTTACTCAGCTAGTTGCAACAACCTATATGTTTTTGCAACCCTAGTCATGCTAAAACACCATCAATTCTCCTTGACCCATTTTACTTATCGCTTATTTCTATCACATTTACACTCTTTCTAATGGTAAACATCATTTTAAGTGACATTTCACTATTGCCAAGCTATTATTTTATTAACTTTTTTACTTTAATGATGCATTTTCAGCCATTTCTTTTCTAAAATTTTCCACAAGGACTATATTTCACTTGGAAAATTTACTATTTTAAATTTATATAAGTCAAACTCTTTCACTATCTCTACATCAAGCACCCATGTTCTAATATGACTCAATGTCAAATACCGGTCTATTTTGCATTCTACTTAATTCCAACACTTATTTTCAAGGATTCTCTTAATCCACGCCGAATTTTTTATTTTAAAAACCGATAACTTATTTTCAAGTTTATCTCTAGTACCATCAAAAAGGTATTAACAAATCAAATTCTAGTCATTTCTTATGTAACTTTCTTTTTAAATTTCGGGAATTACCTACCCGATTATTTTCTCAGCTTAATGTACGAACTTCATTCTAAGCATCCATCTTATGGTTTAACGCACAACCTTAATGCCATAAAAACTTTTCATTCACGTCTACTCTCATTTCTTACGACGCTAACTCATTTTAGTTCTTGTTTTCTATTTCTTTACCCGTACTCATGCCATGCCGGATACACATAAGCCCACTCATTTACAATTCGTTATTTACTAAAAAGGCGTCATAATCTATGTAAATAAAGAATTATAAATTCATGGTTCGGTGATTTACAATTTCTTTATTTAAATGAAGAGGCGTCCCAATCCATTTAAATAAGGAGATTATAAATCATCCTACTTAAGCATTCCTGACACAACACTTATACCCGTCAACACTTCTATCTTTTCTTTCATTGATCCCATGTCAATGATTTTACATTTTTAATTTCATCTTTACTAGCTTTGAGTCCAATCTCATTTCTTAAGTCTGATGAAAACTTGGTTCTCTCCTTGTAAGGACGACCGAAAATTGGCTCTCTCCCCGATGGATGACCAAAACTTGGCTCTCTCCTCGCAGGGACAACCGAAACTTGGCTCTCTCCCCGTAGGGACGACCAAAATATGGTCTCTCTCCATAGGGACGACCACAACCCATACCCTTACGGTATTACCAACCTTACGTTGGTTCACACATCCGACCCTTAAGGATGGACCTTTACTATGCCAAGGATGTAGGCAACACATGCCAGTAAAGGCATACATGAACCATGCCATGAAAGGCATACTATCATATCTCGAATGATTCGAGAAGTAGAGCATTGGACTCTAGCTACTTTAATTTTAACATTCTTTACTCATTTTATCATCCATGTACTTTTCTAATCAAGTACATTTCTATTTCCAAATTTTATTGCCTTACGCAATCTCATCACATTTCCATTTTCCACATTTTATTGCCTTACGCAATTTTATCACATTTTCATTTTCTTGGACAAGATCTATCTGATACTTGTTAATTTCATGTTTTACATATTTCATATGCATTCTCATAATGCATTTATCACTTTTCATGTCAACCCCAAGTTGACCACTTATCTAACTTTATGGTGCAACATCATTTTAGTTTGCTCCACATTCTCGCATATAAACCTTAAATAGGTTTATTCTATGACACACCCAAAAATCTCATTATACACATCATATACATTCTTATATATCTACATGATTTTACTCATGTTTTACAATTCATCTAGCGTATTTTATATCTTTAAAGGATTCTAGCGCAATGTTTTAATCAATATATTCATCTGTATTTCGCTTTCGCGACTTACTCGACTTGTTTCTATATAGCATGTCACATCATCACTTTAATATTTCACATTTAATTTCAAGGGAAACTCTTCTTAATATTTATATGTTCAAGTTCAACACTAGACATATATTACAATTAGATCATACATCAGTCACACATTGCAATCTAATCCCGTTCACTTAACTCAATTGTCTAACACTTCATGTTACGACAAATTCTAATCATACCTTATTATCCTTCACATGCATTATAGCTATCATGATCTCTATAATTCATGATTTGAAATACCTCAACTATTGATATTAGAATGCATAAAAGCATCTACTTTCAATACATAATAACTTTCGCTTAAGCAAATTTTTTCATAATTTGAGCATTTACACATTCACCTGCCCCTATTCACATATTTCTATCATGACTTATCTACAATGAAATCCTATGCATTTTATTTAGCTCAAACACTTCATTAAATCATACTATTATACTCATCATGCATTACTTAGACATGTGAATAACTTACCATACACCTTGCATCACATAAGCAGATATATCTCCACTTAACACTTCTCCAATAAGTGTTTTATATTCTTACCCGCAATTATAATCATTTAGTTTATGGAAAAATAACATATACCACATTTCATAATCATTCAATGTCTAAGCATCTTCATTCTAATTGCCACAGGCACTTAATTTACCTTATAACTAAGGCATTTACTTTTCGCACTACTTTATACTTACGGCAAACGCATCTACGAGTGGTTTAAGTTTAGGCAACCTATCATGGAAACCTACTTCACTTAGACTGAAGCTCTGATACCAAGTTGAAACGTCTCTTTCCTGACTCTATATTTGACCAAAAATTAAAAACTTTGCTCAAACACATGACCGAAAATGACCTTCTATCATCCTTTTATAAACTGACCAAAATCAATTACAATTCGGCCCTTGAAAGTATTTTTAGATGAAAGTAGACTCAAATACCTTTAAAATGGCAGGTGGCACAACCTCTAACGACTTACGGTTCATTTTATACAAAATAAACAAAACGACCAAAATCTAGAAAAGTATCATACGTCTTTATGCTTCTGGGCATACAACCGTATGGTTTGCTCAGAACTTTCTGTGACAGGCATAAACCCTTATTCTCAAAATCATATGGCTTTATGGTTTGGTCAAAATCTTCTGTGGCAGGCATACACCCATATGCTCAAAAGTATATGACTTTATGCCCCTATATCCGGTACAAGTCAAAAATACATTTTAAGCATTTTTCCAGAAAATGACTTCTATGACTCGACATAACACCAAAACTTCCAGAAATCATTAACATGATATAATACATATTTTTCATAAGTATTTGTGGTCTAAATACCCGTATACACGTACTTCACATAGCTTGCCAAACACTCCCGTTTCATACAAAACACTTGAATGACGTACTTCACCATCATTCCACAACCAAGACTTGTACTTAGACACTTCAACAAGACATTTACAATATATTTTATGACACTTGGGGGTTCAGCATTGATTTGAGTTCGGCATCGAATTCTAATATTATATGCATAATCCAATGCTTCCATCATCTGAGCTTCCACGTCATATGCCTTATCAAGGCTATACCTTCGTTTCATAATAACCTACAAAATGGTTAAACAACTAAAATGTAAGCTTTCGCTTAGTAAGTAACCGGCATATAACATACAATCATATGTACATCATCACATTAGCATCGTAATCATCCATATTTAGTCCCATAACTATTATTAGTTCATTCATACTTCATTATCACTATAACTATATAAACCACATCATACTATAATTAAACACAAGCATATAACACTTCTATCACATACCTTAGCTAATCCATAAACATGGAATAACACACAATTGACTATAGAAATCCAACTAGTCAAGTCTCAAATATTTCTATACTTCCTAATCATGGTTCTTATGCCTTCAACACCTCCAATTACAACACATAATATGATAAGACGTATATAACACATGTTATAACCAAATTACTTACCTTGAATCCAAGCTAAGAACACCAAGAACATCATCATCATCAAAACTTATTTTTACATGAAAAACAATATTATCAACAAGGGTTTATACAACCCATAACTTACCAAATATTCATCATTAATCATCATATGATCATATCTTGATCATATGATGCAAATCCCCAATTACTTAACACTTAATCATCAATTAACTTTAACCCATAATTACTATAACCTCTTTAATTAGCTTAAACATATCATTACCCAATTTCCCTAATTAGGGTATATGAACCCTAATTTCTTAATTCACCAATTCAACTCAATAAAGATTACTTACTTGTGTAGGATCATTTCTAGGGACATAATCTTGCACTATCACACTAATCTTTCTTCACTTTGATCACTAAGAGAGTTCTTGTTTCTCTCTTCCTCTTGTTTGGATCGTCATACCCAACCCCCCACACACGTCTAGACCAAAGTGAGAAGTGTGTGAAATAATTTAGGATTTTCTAACTAGCTGATATAAGTTTTGACATCTTTGGCCCTTTAAGTCATATTTGTTCATACTTGTGACACATAATACTTTCTAAAACCATTTACATAATATTCATACCTATAGTTTGACTATCGGGTTTGACTAACCAATCATGTAATACATTCAAACTTATAAAAATCATAGTCAAACTATTCCAATGGCATTCTTGTAATAAAATGCTTAAAACCCGGTTTTGGGGTGTTATAATGCGACCACCATAAGAGAGAAGGTTAGCCTTCCAAAAAGAGAGCTTCGAATGAAATTTATCAACCAAAAACTTCCAGTTCATGGCAGTGTTACAAAAATCGGTCTAGGCGGCCGATTAATCGGCGCCTAGGAACTAGGCGGGGATTAACCGCCTTGCTTTTCACTAATCGGTTTGGTCAAAAATCGGTCAACATACTGATTAATCGGATAAAAATTGGCCAAATCGGGCATAAATCGGCCAAATCGGACAAAAATCGGCTAAATCGGTCAACTCGGTTACAAATTCGGAAAATCAGCCAAATCGGTGATAAATCGGATAGAAATTGGCTAAATCAGGCAAATCGGGTATACAATTTCAAAATTTTATAATTTTATATATAAAAAGTCCAATCCGATTAAGCCCCGCCTAACCGATTAATCGCTAGGCGGTACCCCAATCGCCTAGCTAGCGCCTAGTGATTTTTGCAACCTTGGTTCACGATGAGCTACATATTAGATCCAATAGGTAAACCAAGATAAGTAAAAGGAAACGAACCTGCACTACAACCCGTGTTAGAGGCCATAAGAAGGATATCTTTAGAAGGGATCACTCCAGTGTGGTAATGTTAGACTTAGAATATTTATTTTCAGACACGAAGCTAAAATAAAAAGGACCTATGAAGATGCGAATAATGTTGTCTAAATTTTGATTGCTCCAATCCATGGTAATTACAACATCACCAGCAAAAAATAAGTGACTGAGGTTTATATCAGAGTTACTGATGTTTATGCCACGAATAAGACCATTACGAACCGAATATGAGAGGGCCACATGGAGACCTCCCATAATGATGATGAACAAGAATGGAGATAGGGGATCTCCTTGTCTCGAACCTCGCCTAACATTAAACTCAGAAGTGGGGCTGTCATTAATCAAAATCGAGGTCCGAGAGGATTCAAGACAAGCTTTAATCCATGACCTCCAAGTTAGACCGAAGCCAAGGTTACATAGCATGAAATCGAGGTACCTCCAACTAACCGAATCAAAGGCCTTTTCAAAGTCAACTTTAAAGAGCATCATCTTTTTCTTCCTTTTCTTATACCAATCAATAGCCTCACTAAGAATGAGAGGCATATCCATGATTTGACGATTCGCAATGAATGCGATTTGCTCATGAATAACTATTTTACCAACCACTTTAGAAAGCCTACTAGCAATAATTTAGCGATAATCTTGTAATGAACGCCTATGAGGGAAATATGCCAAAGCCATTGATGTGAACTGGGTTACTGACCTTTGGGATGAGAGTGATGAACGAGGAGTTTGAACCAAGAGGCATCTTTCTTGAAGTAAGAAATGAAGTCACGAAATTAAGAATATCTACTTTAAGCGTATCCCAATATCGCTTAACGAAAGCAGAAGTGTAACCATCGGGGCCAAGGGTTTTTCACTACCACAATCCCACACTGGTACCTTTACTTCGTCCATAGAAACATTAGCTTCTAATAAGGCATGAACACAATCGTTTAGCCTAGACGAGGTGGGAGTAGAAGGGAAAGAGTAAAAGGGAAATCGATTAGAGAGTCATTTGCTTGGAACTTTTGTTTGAAGAAATTAAGAAAAAACTCCTTGATTTGATGAGGATCAGTTACCCAAATACCCTCGTTGTTAGCCTCAAAATTTTGAGTCAAACTAGGATTCTCGGTCTTTAGATAAAATATGTTGTAATAGGCTAGAAACAGGAAACGGGCTTGTAACTTAATCTAATATTATACGTGCTGTGGGCTAAAGGCCCAACCAAAACCCGAGCCTGGCCCATGTTACTATCCTAGGCGTCCAAGTATTAGCTAGCTAGGTAGTATGAATACCCCTTCTCTGCTAACTGAGAAGGGTTGATTGTTCATTTGTAAGGTTTTACACACTTGGATAATCCACCACTCTTTCTTTTCTCTCTAGTTTCTCTCTCTAACTACAATTCTTCCATTTTCCTTCTTTGATTCTTAGGTGGAAATGATATCATAGGTCCCTACAAGTGGTATCAAGAGCCTCGAGTGGGTTTAGTGTTTGTGGTTTCATTTTCTTTCTTTGTCTTGGCTTAAAACCGAAGCTTATTCCAAGCTTATTGTGCATGGCTTATTGTTCATATAAGCTTCGTGTGTCTAAAAGCTTGGTACTTTCTTATTTGCAAACGTTTTGGGATATTCTTGTGCTAAAAAGGATAAAAAAAACAAGTTTTATGGATTAAAAGTGGTACTTTTTTGTTTAGTTTTTAAACCGAGTGTTTGGACACGTTTTTGGATCATTTCGTGCTAATTTAATGTTGTTTGTGATCATCAAGCCGTACTTATAAGGCCTTAGAGCTTATTAGAAACTTATTTGAGAATCAAACCTACGTTTTAGATTGAAAAATCTGGATTTGATTTGATGTTTGCGGTTTGTGTAAAAAGTATGATGCTTGCGGTTTATGTTTATATGAGGTTTGCGGAATGTGCAAACTAACTCTTGCGGTTTGTGTTTACTACAGGTTTATTTTCCATGCGGTTTATGACAATTAGACGAAAAGAACCATTGGCAAAATTTTCTTAGTCTTGCGGAATGTGTAAACTATTCTTGCGGTTTGTGTAGTTTAGGTTCTTGCGGTTTGTGTTTTATAAGGGCTTGCGGTTTGTGAAACTTTCTTGCGGATTATGTAATCAATTCTTGCGGATTGTGTATTCAAGAAATCTTGCGGTTTGTGTAACCAGTTCTTGCGGTTTGTGCAAATTTCTAGCCTTGCGGTTTGTGTAAACTCTTATGGTTGGTGCACAAGGAGTTCTTGCGGTTTGTGTCAATTGGAAATCTTGTTGTTTGTGTTCTTGCGGTTTGTGTAACCTGATTCTTGCGATTTATGCAAATTCTTGCGGTTTGTGTTAGAAAGTTTCTTGCGGTTTCTGCAAAATCTTACGGTTTGTGTCACTGGAAAAATCTTACGATTTGTGACATTGACAAAAACAAACCATATTCATTACAAGACATTATTAACCAAGGGCTTCTAATTATAATTGGACTTAAAGACAATTAATTCTAAAATAACAACCCTTAATTACAAACAATTATTCATTCACGGTTTCTTATTGATTTAGTAAAATCCCTTAAAAATCGCTTCTTTTCTCGGTTTAAATCATAGATTTGTAAAATCTCGTGAAGGTTAATTGAATTCATTTAACCACAACTACAATCTCTTTACCTACTTAAGATTCTACAAATCATTTTCACTTCATAATTCACATTACAATGGAAACGATATATACTTTATCTTCGTGTTCGAATCCGGAAGAACAACCAATGCAACAAATACAAGACAAAGCAAAAAAGAGTTGCATGATATCTTTTCGACTACTTCAGCCTCAAGCTTCTTTCAAACAACGACTTAAAAAGAACTTGAACCGAGGATGCATTCAAATGGGCATTTACGACACTCTTTCGTTAAGATGTTGAGATTTTCACAGGCACAATGTTCCAAAACGTGGATCAACTAGAAAAGCAACTTGACAAAGAAGAATTTCAAAAGATTGGATCTATGGCTGCTTTTAGAGTACTTAAGACACTGTTTCAGAAGTTCATCAAGCCACGGATTACGTTGAATGATGAAGATGGTATAATGGCACACAAGTACTTTCTCAAATACACTAAACTCGAGGTTTAAAAATTCCGTGATACACTTATCCAACACATGGAATCTGTTAAGAATTCAATTGATGAAAGAGCACTGTATAAAAGAGAGTATGACACCAGGGTGAATGAAAGACAGATGCAGACAATAGAGGGAAAGGTTGATACGAGTATAACATTGGATGCTAGTTTGGTTGACATAGAAAGCAGTGGGACATAATCAAAAGAGCAGGATACAAGCAGCAGATCAGCAAATGATGCACATGCTGATAATGCAGATATCAGACACATATATGATGAAGAGCCAATGGATGAGGTATAAACGACTGCTGAAATCAATGTCTTTGCTACAGGACAATAGCATACTGAGTAACCTGAATTCAATAATGAAGGAGAGGTTGACCAGAATGCTAAACAATGTCATGACACGCATCCTTTACCTGCTAAATTAACTGATAACCAGACAACTAAACTTTTAAATCAATCTCTAAAGTCTAAAAATATTTATCTCAAAAAGACCGTTGCCTAATTTCAAAAAGATTTTTCAAGAATGGAAGCATATTTTATTGCTCTTGAACTTAAATATTAAAATTACGCTATAAAATCCGGGCAACATGGTCAATCCTTAAAAGAAAAAATTAATGAAGCCAAGGTTAAACAAGACATAGATGTAATTGAAATAATAAACATCGAATTGGAATATAAAGTGGCTAAATTACTTAAGGAAAATGAGACTTTGAAAAAGCATTACAAAGAATTGTATGATTCTATCAAGACAACGAGAGCTAAGACTATAGAACACACAACTTCTTTGATTGCTCAAAATGTTGAGTTCAAAACTTCAGGAAAAAGAATTTGCAATTGCAGCATCAAAAAATGAGTTAAGAAAATTAACAGGAAATAGTGTGAATACTAAGTTTGCAAAACCATTAATCTTGGGGAAACAGAGTTTACATCCACTCAAAAACCAATCAGTTGTTAGACATCCGACTGCGTTTAAATCTGCATAAATCTTCAAAACCATGGTTTGCCTCCCAAGTTGATGTGAATAACGATTTGTCAAAACCAGTCACTACACATTATTTGCCTAAGGAAAGAGAATCTGCGTGTGCAAAACCTCATCACATGATTGTACCTAGCTCATCTAGGTATAGCTCAAATGACATGGTTCATAATCACTACCTAGAGGAAGCTAAAAAAAGACACAAGAAAGCGGTAGGAATTCAAGACCTAGTGTGATGCCTTGTGCTAGATCATAAAGCACAGCTAATGATAGCAAACCAAAACCTTGGATCAATAACCAAAATTCTAGGAATTGGCCTGCATCTAAGAGTAGTTGCGTAACGACAAAGACTGTGCCCATAGTAGAACACTCTAGGAATTCTAGAAAATTTTCTGATTCCAAACATTTTGTTTGCTCGGCATGTCAGAAATATGTCTTTAATGAAAATCATGATTCGTGCGTAACAAAATTCCTGAATGAGGTCAACTCACGTGCTAAGGTTTCATCCCATAAGACAACAAATAGAAACAAACCCGTAGAGCAATAAGTGTTGCAAAGAAACCAGAAAAACAGACCCCTACAGGACATAGGTTTTCAATAAAAAAGACGTCCATAGTGCATAAGAAAACAACAAGTCCTAGATCTTGTCTTAGTTGGAAATAGAGGGGTAGAATTTTCAAAACTGTTGGTCTTAGGTGGGTTCCTACTGGAAAGATATTCACCTCTAGCATAACTACGGTTGACAGTGAACCCCTACATGGTTCCAATACAGATATCACTAATCTTCATGAATGCATACAAACTCTTGATTCAAGTGCAGGTACATCCATAAATGTTCAGGATGAACAAAATCTTGATTTGAGTGTAGGTACTCCTTTCAATCTAAAGAAAGAAAGAATCAAGGCGTGCATAAAATAAAATGTGATATCTAGGAGACCAAGGTTACATGGGATAACTTTGATACAAGAGATATCTGCTAGACAAAAGTCTCACGGTATTTAAAGTTTACTAACTTCCTGATTTTTTATTTTAATTTTTGTATATAAAAATATAAAATCTATAAAACCAAATACAAAAATATAAAATTTCAAAAACTAAATACAATATCGAAAAATTTCAAAATACCAAAAATAATCTTCTCGACGTGTCTCTTGGAATCGATAACATTTACGTACCTAGAAATGTCGATTAATATTGTCACGGGTATGTAAATAAAGTTCGAGCAAGAGTTCAATTTTTTTTTTCAAAACATGCAATTTCTAATTTTCTTAATAGCTTATGTGCAAATCAGTACATTACCCGGACTTTAAATAAAGGAAAATTTATCTATAAAGATAACTTATCCTAATAACGAGAAAATCAATTTTTCTCGGTCTTGAGCTGTTCTTACAAGACATTAAAAGTTTTGAGCTCAAGAAAAATGATAGTGTACGCATAAGTGCACTTACCCTTGGATCTAGAAGATAAGTCTTCTAATGTTGAACATAATTTTTCAAGAATTTATCAATGACAATTCAAAATCTTTCAAAATTGTGTATTCAACACTCCATCCCTCACAAAGTTTCAAAAGACGACAATATTACAATTGGTTCTATTTTAGCGGGGGAGTTTTTCGAAAAACAAAGTTTTAATGATTTTGGATACATCATCTCACAACAATTCTTATGTATTCAAAACATTATAAAAAGTCTTAATAACAAATCAGTAATAATAATGACTAATCAATAGATTGTATGTTATAAGATGATCTAGTGTCAAAGCATAATTTTTTAAGAATTCTTCAATGACATTTCATAATCTTTCAAAATTGTGTGCTCAACACTGACTCACCCTCAATTTTATATTTATTTTACAACTTGGTATCATTTTTTTGGTGTCAAACATATGTAAAATTGAGGGGGAGCAAGTAGAAAAGTTCCACATAATTCATGCTGATAATATTTTCTCCCCACAGAATTTTCAAGACAAATTTTAATCACTTGGTATTTCAAAGACTAAGTGAATTAGTATTTAAAATAAAGGAAGAAATGTGATTAAAATGTGATCTAGAAAATAATAATGTGATCTTTAAGACTCAAAGTACTTTATACTCTTACCCACATGTGTAAAATACTTATGTTTATCGATGTACGTTTGAAGGGGGAGCTTTTCAAATGATGAAACTTTCGAAGTGTAAAATGTTTTCAAACACTTTGAATGGTTTTCAATCAAGGTTTTATGGTTTCGATCAAATGGCCAACAACTTATTAATTCACGATGATTCTAAAGTCATAATGTGGTTAGGTTAGGTATTAGTCCTATGATCCAACCAAAACCGGAGGGATCTACCCAAGGACAATCCATAGTTAGAAATAGCAGTCTTTAGGTATGATTAGAGATGAATGAGAACGGGAATAATGCTGACTAAGGTTGAGCTAACACTGGAACAATCAAAACAAGGTGTTAGTAATGACGTCTTGGTAAGCATTGAAGGGGTTGAAGAATAAAAAAGAAATGTATGGATAAAGGGTAAAAACAAAGAAGCCCTCCACACACTTTAGGCAGAAACCGGGTCAATACATATGCTATCGGTTTTCACAAAGATGAATTCTGGTAAAGACAAGACATCATGGACCCAGTGATGCACTGCACAACCCTTCCCAGCCATTCAAGTTTCTCTCAACAGATACTTGTCTCATTTTTCACGGAGATACACACGACTTCTATTCACTTTCTCACTCCGAGTTAGTTAATATTAAAAAGGTGGCAGTCTGCTCCAGCCTCCGATTACTAAAACCAAAACGCATTAATCGAGTCTAGAGCCAAGAGATCAATAAAATAAATCTCATTAGGACACATTCCATGACAAACACTTGTTGAACACCATTAAGTTCACAAGCTGTTAACAAGAGTCCTACGCATTATCCTTGTGATTCTGCCAGAACATTCAGAGTGATGCTCTTTAGCATTCCACAGTGACGAATGGAAATCCTTCCAGAGTCAACCTCAAACAGCTCTGCGGTAGGTGACTTGCGAGATTCTATATGAATCAAGCTTGTGTCAACTGGATATCGATTTTGATCCAGTAAATGAATTGACGACTCAATCAGAAAGATAGTAGCTGTCTAATTCACTCTTACCGTGTTGTTTGCTTTGAAACATTCTGGTAAAGAGAACAAGCAAGTACGGTGAATCTAATGCTTCTGTGTTAGAGGATCTAACACTTTGAGCTGGAAACCCTGTCAAAGAGGTTCTTCTAAATTGAGCCTACCTGATCACATGTACATTATTTATACTGTAAAACGGTCCTCACGGAACCGGAGGTTAATGCAACCGAATCTCGACGAATGACAAAGCCATATTTGTCCATATCTACTGTTTATCACTAACATTAAAATGCAGGTACAAACGACGGTGTTGCAGCCTCACTCTAGCTGAGTCGGATTTATTACCACATGCACATGCTCAAACTACAAAGACATACTATTAGCATCAAGATTCAAGAATCAAGAAAGCTCAAGTTTATACAAAGACAAAGACTTTCGCAAACTCTGATATTCAAGATCTTCCTTTAAGATATCAAGTCTATCAAGGGAGATTATTAGCAAGCTTTTAAGATGATGCAAAATATGAGCATGTTGGTCAAGACACAAGATCGCAAAGAGGCAAGGATCTCAAGGAGAAAGAATTAAAGATCTCGGAATCAAGGACAAAGTTAAAAGACAATGACAAAGGCTCAAGATCAAATATCACAAAGCCTGAAAGAACAAGCCTACAACAAAGATAAAGACCAAGTCCAAAAACAAGACTCAAGTACTCAATGACAAGTCAATCTCAAAGACCTCGCATCGAGAAAGATTGTTAGCCTAAAATTAACAAGTCTAACATGAAAGCTTGGAATCTCTTAGAAACCAAGCTTAGGAGGAGATTGTTAGCCTTAAAATATTGAATCAAATTAGGATTCTCGGTCTTTAGATAAAATATGTTGTAATAGACTAGAAACGGTAAACGGGGTCGTGACTTAATCTAATATTGTACGTGTTGTGGGCTAAAAGCCCAACCAAAACCCGAGCCCGGCCTATGGTAAGAAACCCTAGGCGTCTCACTATAGCTTAGGACTATAAATACCCCTTCTCCAAACATGGAGATGGGTTGGTTGTTCATTTGTAATCTTTTACACATTTGGATAATCCACCATCTCTTTCTCTTTCTACTTTCTCTATCTAGTTCTTCTTTCTCTTTTCTTCTCATCTTTTTATTTTTATTTCTTGCTTTGATTATGGAAGTGAAATGATATCATAGGTCCCTATACTCGTGCATAATGCCATTGATAGAATTATTCTGTGTTTTTGATTAATCAAACTATGAAAGAACTTAGAGTTCTCATCTTACTTTATTACTTGTTATTTATATTGAATAATTACTAGTATAAGTGAAAAAAGGTGATTTTCATAAAAAAATAGTTCCAAATCATATATAGAGTAGCATACTAGCATCCCCTTGGATACATTACGTACATCCCAATTTATAAATTCTAAAGCAACAAATATGACCAACCTAACGTATGTAACTCCTATCCCGTCTTATATATTACTAGACGAGTATCCAAGCTTAACGACGAGAATTTTGGACAAAAAATAAAATTTAATTTTGATATTATAATTAAATGTTTTGTGTAATATTTAACTTTGCTACATATAGTGGCAAATAATGTTTAAAAATCAAAAACCCTATGAATTCTCATTTTTGCTAGAAGTTTTTTCAAACGACATCAACCTTAACCTTAATTGCATCACTCATTTTTCTATTTTTACAAACCTAGACAAAAAGAAAAATGACTAATGACTTAAAAAGCCATATAACTTGACACTTTTTGTCTTTGTGTGTAGCCATCTTATTTTTTTTCCCATTTTGTCAACAAACTTTCAAAAGTCGATCATTGTGTGTATTTTGTGACTATTCTGCCATGTAAAATGACCATTTTACCCTTCGAATTTTGAAAAAAGTAAGGGTAAAATGGTCTAAAAATACACACAGTGATCGAAATTTGAAAGTTCAATACACACAATAAGAAAAAAAAAAGTTTAATACACACAATAACAAAATGTGGCAAGTATGATACATTTTAAAATAATTATACATTTACTTTGAATAGAAGACCCATATATCTTCCTAATAAATAGATAACCAATATGCAATATGTGCTTCCATATATGGTTGATG